>PVIY010043282.1:0-20418 GCA_004026745.1 Myrmecophaga tridactyla
TGTAAGAACATACACATAGTTTTAATATTTAGGTAAATTTTGTGCCACAAAGAGACTGATCCAAATTATAAATCTTTAATGTTTTCAATGTCATATATAGTAAATACTATGTCTACATGTAAATATATCTTATTTATTAATCAAAATATATTGAAAATAGGAAACTAAATATTCATAGTAGATGTATTCAATGATGGGATTATGGGTTGCTTTTAGTTTCTACCTTTTGTTTCATAGCTATCTGAAAGTATCTGTAGTGCTCATAGGATGCATTTGTGGAGTGAAAAAGATCTATCTTTAGAAACATAATTCAGTAAAATTGGAGTTAATTTTAACCCCAAACTACCACACTACCCTGGCTTGAATTTATTTTTCTTTGCATACGAAATATCCAAAACCCATTGTACTTTTTTTTGTTATACCAAATAAACATTCTGCTTTAGTGTCACACGTAAGGTAAAATTTTAAAATATGAACTACCATCTATTTTCAGCACCCTGCAGTAATAACATTCCTTTGTTCTTCCTCATGAAAAAACATTTTTAAAATTTGTACATTTAGTCACTATCATTATACACTCTTGGTATTCCTATATTATGCCATCTCAGTCTTTATCATCTATCTCTCTTTCTGATTTCATTTGTGCCCCCAGCCCTGCTCCCTCTATCATTCTCACATTCAGCTTCATTCAGTGTTTTAAGATAATTGTATTACACTTAGGTAGTATTGTGCTGTCCATTTCTGAGTTTTTACATTCAATTCTGTTGCACAATCTCTATCCCTTCAGCTCCAAATAGCCAATATCTTACCCCATTTCTACCTGTTGATGGTCTCTGTTACCAGTGAAATTCTCCAACTTTATTCACTAATGACAGTTTGTTTCAGTGAGACCATACAGTATTTGCCTTTTTGTTTCTGGCTAATCTCACTCAGCATAATGTCCTCAATTTATTATGTTTTACAGCTGTATATTATTCCATTGTATGTATATACCACAGTTTGTTTAGCCACTCATCTGTTGATGGACATTTTGGCTTTTTCCATCTCTTTGCAATTGTAAATAATGCTGCTGTAAACATTCTTGTGCAAATGTCTGTTTGTGTCATTGCTCTCATGTCCTCTCAGTAGATACCTAGCACTGGCATTGCGAGGTTATATGGCAATTCTCTATTTAGCTTTTTGAGGAACCACCAAACTGCCTTCCACAGTGGTTGTACCATTTGACCTCCCCACCAATAGTGGATAAATGTGCCTCTTTCTCCACATCCTCTCCAGCATTTGTCATTTTCGGTTTTATTGATAATGGCTATTCTGGTGGGTGTGAGATGATATCTCATTTTGGTTTTGATTTGCATTTCCCTAATAGCCATGGAAGTAGAGCATCTCTTCATGTGCCTTTTGGCCATTTGTATTTCCTCCTCAGAGAAGTGTCTGTTCAAGTCTTTTGCCGATTTCGTAGTTGGGTTGGCTGTCGTTTTGTTGTTGAGTTAAACAATCTCTTTATAAATTCTGGATACTAGACCTTTATCTGATATGTCATTTCCAAATATTGTTTCCCATTGTGCAGGTTGTCTTTTTACTTTCTTGACAAAATTCTTTAATGTGCAAAAGTGTTTAATTTTGAAGAGTTCCCATTTATTCATTTCTTTCTTCAATGCTCTTGCTTTGGGTGTAAATCTAGGAAACCACCTCCTCATTTAAGATTTATAAGATATTTCCTTACATTTACTTCTAACAGTTTTATCATCTTAGATCTAATGTTTAGGTCTTTGATGCATTTTGAGTTACTTTTTGTATAGGGTGTGAGATATGGGTCCTCTTTCTTGTGCATATGGATATCCAGTTCTCTAGGCACCATATATTTATTTTTTTGAAAAAAGATCTTTTATTTTAAAATGTAACATATATACAAAGCAAAGAAAAAAGAAAGAAAGAATTTTTAAAACTCACTTCAACAAGCAGTTACAGAACAGATCTCAGACTAGGCACCATTTATTGAAGAGACTGTTCCGTCTCAGGTGAGTTGGCTTACTGCCTTATCAAAGATCAATTGTCTGTAGATGAGAGGGTCTATATCTGAACACTCTATTCTATTCCATTGATCAGCATATCTCTGTTTATGCCAGTAGCATGCTGTTTTGTCCACTGTAGCCTCATAATGTGCCTTAAAGCCAGGTAGCATGAGATCTCCGAGTTCATTTTTTTTTTCTCAGGATACTTTTAGCTATTCGGGGCACCCTGCCTTTCCAGATAAATTTGGTTGTTGGATTTTCTATTTCTGAAAGTAAATTGTTGGGATTTTCATTGGTATTGCATTGAATCTGTAAATCAATTTTGGAAGAATTGGCATCTTAACTATATGTAGTCTGCCAATACATGAATATAGTATGCATCTTCTGTGATTTCTTTTAACCATTTCTTGTAATTTTCTTTGTATAGGCCTTTTGTTCCTTAAGTTCAATTTATTCCTAAATATTTTCTTCTTTTGGTTGCAATTGTAAATAGAATTATTTTCTTGATTTCCCACTCAGATTGTTCATTACTAATGTATAGAAACATTGCAGATTTTTGAGTGTTGATCTTGTGATCTGCCACTTTGCTGTATTCATGTATTAGCTCTAGTAGTTTTGCTGTGGATTTTTCGGGGTTTTGACATATAGTATCATATCATCTGCAAACAGTGAGAGTTTTACTTCTTCCTTTCCAATTTTGATGCCTTGTGTTTCTTTTTCTTCTCTAATTGCTCTGTCTGGGACTTCCAAACAGTGTTGAGTAACAGCGGTGATAGTGGACATACTTGTTTTGTTCCTGACCTTAGGGGGAAAGTTTTCAGTTTTTCCTCATTGAGGATGATGTTAGCTGTCGGTTTTTCATCTATTCCCTTTATCATTTTGAGGAAGTTCCCTTCTATTCCTATCCTTTGAAGTTTTTTCAACAGGAAATGATGATGAATTTTGTCAAATGCCTTTTCTGCATCAATCGAGATGATCATGTGGTTTCTCTGCTTTAATTTGTTGATATGGTGTATTACATGAATTGATTTTCTTATGTTGAACCATCCTTGCATACCTGGGATGAGTCCTACTTGGTCATGATGTATAATTCTTTGAATGTGTTGGTGGATTTGATTTGTTGGAATTTTGCTGAGGATTTTTCCATCTGTATTCATAGAGAGATTAGTCTGTATTCTTTTTATGTAATACCTTTGTCTGGTTTTGGTATGAGGGTGATGTTGGCTTCATAGAATGAGTTAGGTAGCTTTCCCTCTTCTTCAATTTTTTTGAAGCATTTGAGCAGGATTGGTACTAATTCTTTCTGGAACATTTGGTAGAATTCACCTGTGAAGCCATCTGGTCATGGACTTCTCTTTTTGGGAAGCTTCTTAATGACTGATTTAATTTCTTTTCTTGTGATTGGTTTGTTGAGGTCGTCTATTTCTTCTCGAGTAAAAGTTGGTATTTCATGCCTTTCTAGAAAGTTGTCCATTTCCTCTACATTGTCGTGTTTATTAGCATGAAGTTGTTCATAGTATTCTGTCATGACTTCCTTTATTTCTGTGGGGTCAGTGGTTATGTCTCCTCTTCCATTTCTGATCTTTATTTGCAGCCTCTCCATTCTTCTTTTTGTCAATCTTGCTAAGGGTCCATCAATCTTACTGATTTTCTCATAGAACCAGCATCTGGTTTTGTTGATTTTCTCAACTGTTTTCATATTCTCAATTTCATTTATTTCTGCTCTAATCTTCATTAATTCTTTCATTTTGCTTGCTTTGGGGTTAGTTTGCTGTTCTTTCTCTACTTCTTCCAAGTGGACAGTTAATTCCTCGATTTTTGCCCTTTCTTGTTTTTTGATATAGGCATTTAGGGCAATAAATTTCCCTCTCAGCACAGCCTTTGCCACATCCCAAAAGTTCTTATAGTTTGTATTCTCATCTTGATTTGTCTCCAGATAGCTGCTGATTTCTCTAGAGATTTCTTCTTTGACCCACTGCTATTTAAGAATGTGTTATTAATCTCCATATATTTGTGAATGTGCTTGTTCTTTGGTGGTTGAGAACCAGCTTCATCCCATTGTGATCAGAGAAAGTGCTTTGAATAATATCAGTGTTTTTAAATTTATAAAGACCTGTTTTGTGCCGAGCTTATGACCTATTCTGTAGAATGTTCCCTGAGCACTAGAGAAGAATGCATATCCTGATATTTTGGAGTGCAATGACCTATATATGTCTGTTAGGTCTAATTCAATTATCCGGTTGTTTAACTTCTCTATTTATTTGTTGATCTTGTGTCTGGTTGTTCTATCTATAGAGGAGGGTGGTTAATTGAAATCTACTACTATTATTGTTGCTGAAACATCTATAGCTACCTACAGGCTTGACAATGTCTGTCTCATGTACTTTGGAGCTCCTTGGTTGAGAGCATAAACATTTATGATTTAATAATCTTACTGGTGAATTGTCCTTTGATTAATATATAGTGTCCATCTTTGTCTCTTATGATGTCTTAACATTTAAAGTCTATTTTATCCGATAATGGTATAGCTACTCCTGTTTTCTTTTGGTTACAACTTGCATGGAAAATCTTTTTCCATCCCTTCGCTTTCAAACTATTTGTATCCTTGTGTCTAAGATAAGTGTCTTGTAAGTAGCATATAGCTGGATTATAATACTTACTCCCTTTGGTCAATCTGTATCTTTTAATTGGTAAGTTTAGGCCATTAACATTTAAAGTTATTACTGAAAAGGCATTTCTTTAATCCACCATTTTATTTTCGGATTTTACTTGTCAAATCTATACATGCTTTTTCCTCTTTCTCTTTTTATCCTTTAAGTTGCTCTTACTGGTTCTCTTTGATTTTGTGCCCTCCTCCAGACCTCCCTCTCCTGTCTTTTTTTTTTTTTTCAACTGGCAGAACTCCCTTTAGTATTTCTTCAGGGCCAGTTCTCTTGTTGACAAAATCTTTCAGAACTTGTTTGTCTGTGAAAATTTTAATCTCTCACTTAGGTTTGAAGGACAATTTGGCTGGGTACAGAATTCTTGGCTGGGAGTCCTCCTATTTCAGGATCTTTAATTTATCACACCACTGTCTTCTTACCTCTGTCATGCCAGTTAAGTAGTCTGGGCTCAGTCTTATGTGGTTTCCCTTGTATATAGTAGATTGTTTTTCTCTTGCTGCTTTCAGAATTTTCTGCTTCTCTTCAGCATTTGACAGGCTGTTCAGTATGTGTTTGGGGAAGGCCTGTTTGGAATTATTGTATTTGGAGTTCATTAAGCTTCTTTGACTTGCATATTTTTATATCCTCTGTAAGGGTTGGGAAGTTTTCCCCCATTATATTCTCAACTAATCTTCTCAGCCCTTTACTTTTCTCTTCTCCTTCTGAGATACCAATTATTCTAATATTTGTGCACTTTGTTTTGTCCTTCACTTCCCTTAGATCCCATTCAAATTTTTTCATCTTTTTTGTCATTTGTTGTTTTGAGTGCTCGAAATCAATTCTTCTATCCTCTCGTTCATTTAATATTTCTTCTGTCTCTTCAAATGTGCTGATGTGTGTCTCTGGTATGTGTATTTGATTGACAGAATCTTTAATCTCTGTTATATTTGCTATTTTTCTTTCAAATTCCTCTTTAGGTTCTTCTGATTTCTTCTTGATCTCCTTTATGTCATTAGCCATCCCATTTATTTTATATAGTAAAGTTATACAAACATTTTAAATTAGTTCTTCCAACATCTATGTTCCCTCTGTTGCTTTAATTTGGTCTTAGGCTGGGTTATATCTGTATGCATTATGTTATGCTTAGTGATCCTCTGTTGTTTTCACCACATGTAAATATCTTGATTTATTTATTTTGGAAGTTGATTTCCTTCAGTAGTCTAAAGCCTTATGTTTGTGGGGTGGATGTGTAGCAAGATGTAGAGCACAGGTTCGAGCACAGCAATGCAGTGATGCATTGCAGTACAGGTATAGGTGGAGTTTGGGGATGCTACACTGGTGGCTGTGAAAGAAGGCACCCAACAGTGGAGTGGCTGTGTGGGTACACAGGTCTGGAGGGCGTGGTTCTGGTGTGCACCGGTTTAGGGCACAGGTCCTTTGTGCCCATGTGCCAAGCTATAGCAGTATGTTGGCCTTATACCTGCATAGGCTGGGGGCAGATGTGAACTGGCTGTGCAAGTCAGAACTTTCCCATAGCTAGGGGGTGTGGCTGGCACATGCATATGTCTAGAAGTGCCATAAGCTGATGTACCCATGCACAGAGGTCAAGGGGTCAGGGAGGGTGGCAGTGCTGTGCAACTGCATGGGCTTTGGTTGGGTATAGCTTAGGTATGGAGGTAAATACCTGCAGCCTTTATTCACTGGCAGCAACCTGCAGAAAGCAAGGAGGGGGAAGTAGTGCTCAGGAGGGGCACAGAAGAGGTGGGTGGGGCTACAGCAGGTACACAAGCGAGAGGTTGGCAGGGCAGATGCACTTGGGGAATGGAGAGTGGGGGCAAGTGAAAGTGTTCAGGTGCATGGGGTGTGGGGAGTGGGGTGAGTTACAGGTCACTGGTCTATCCTGGTAAGGGTAGTGCATTCAAGAAACACAGCTTGGCTTACTTCCTAGACTCAGTCTCCTCATCCATGCACTCCTAGGGTATGTGAACTTCTGTTTGCACCAGGCAAATCTCTATGGTTCTCTGCTTCTCAGTTCTTCAACTTTTGCAAGCAGGGCCACCCTACATGGTACAGAAGACTCTCCCAGATCACTTACACTCTGGAATTGACCTCCCAGTGAACCTCCCATCCTTTCTCTAACTGTTCCTTGGAAAAGTGCTGAACACGATCTATCCTATTCCTCTATCTTCCCAGAATTCGAATTGAAACCGGATTTTTTTTTTTTAACATGGGCAGGCACAGGGAATCGAACCCGAGTCCTCTGGCATGGCAGGCGAGAACTCTGCCTGTTGAGCCACCATGGGAAATCTGATTTTTGACACAACATTTGGTCTGTTCTAGATAATGATCCATGAATATGTGCAAAGAATATACATCCAGCTGTTTTGGGTTGCAATGTTCTGTAAATACCCATTAGGTCTAGTTCATTTATCAGATTATCCCAATTCTTTGCTTCCTTATTCATCCTTTCTCTAGATGTTCTATTTATTGTTGTGAGAGGTATATTGAAGCCAGAAGCTATTGTTATAGAGACATATGTTTCTCCTTTTGTTTTTTTTACATGTTTTTCCCTTTTCTAAATTTTATTTGTTAAACATACTACCATACAAACACAAACATTCTTACCATATGATCATCCCATTCTTGACATATAATCAATAATTCACAATATCATCACATAGTTGTATATTCATCATCATGATAATTTCTTAGAACATTTTTGCTTCAATTCAGAAAAAGTAATTTAAAAATCTGAAAAAAAAATCATACATACTATACCCCTTACACCTCTCTTTCATTGATCACTAGCATTTCAATCTACTAAATTTATTTCAACATTTTCCCCCTATTATTTATTTATTTTTAACCATGTGCTGGTTTGAAATGATGTATACACTCTAGAAAAGCCATGTTTAATCCTAATCCCATTTTGTAAAGGCAACCATTTTCTTCCTAACCCTATTCAGTTTTGTATGTTTGAAACTGTAATTAGATTATCTCCCTGGAGACGTGATTTAACAAAGAGTGGTTGTTAAACTGGATTAGGTAGAGGCATTTCTCCACCCATTTGGGTGGATCTTGATTAGTTTCAGGAGTCCTATAAAAGAGGAAACATTTTGGATAATAAGGGATTCAGAGAGAGCAGAACAGAATGACACAGCCATAAGAAGCTGAGTCCACCAGCCTGTGACCTTTGGAGATGAAGAAGGAAAACACCTCTTGGGGAGTTTCATGAAAGAGGAAGTCAGGAGAAGAACCTAGCAGATGACTCCATGTTCACCATGTGCCTTTCCAGATGGGAGAGAAACTCTGACTGTGTTTGTCATGTGTCTTTCTACTTGAGAGAGAAACCCTGAACTTCATTGACCTTGAACCAAGGTATCTTTCCCTGGATGCCTTAGATTAGACATTTCATTAGACTTGTTTTAATTGTGACACTTTTTCAGCCTTGGAACTCTAAACTAACATCTGATTAAATTCCCCTTTTTAAAGGCCATTCCATTTCTGGTATATTGCATTCTGGCAGGTACCAAAATAGGACAAATTCCTACATTTTATTAGTCTGTCAATAAGGTAGAAGAAAGGAGCATCAAACACAAGGTTTTCACAATCACACAGTCACATTGAGAAAGCAATATCATTATACAATCATCTTCAAGAAACATGGCTACTGGAACACAGCTCTACATTTTCAGGCAGTTCATTCCAGCCTCTCCATACACCTTAACTAAAAAGGTGTTATCTATATTATGCATAAGAATAACCTCCAAGATAACCTCTCAACTCTGGAATCTCTCAGCTATTGACATTTTATGTTGTCTCAGTTCACTCTTCCCCCTTTTAGTCAAGAAGATTTTCTCAATCCCTTGATGCTGAGTTTCAGCTCATTCTAGGACTTTATCCCCTGTTGCCAGGAAGGTCCACATCCCAGGGAGTCATGTCCCAGGTAAACAGGGGGAAGGCAGAGAGCTTACTTTTTGTGTTGGCTTAGAGGGAAAGGCCACGTCTGAGTAATAAAAGACGTTCTCTTGGGGGTGACTCTTAGGCCCAATTTTAAGTAGGCTTAGCCTATCCTTTATGGAAATAAGTTCCATATAAACAAATCGCAAGATTGAGGTCCCAGCCTATTGATTTGGTTTTCCTCACTGCTTGCGAGAATATCAGGGATTCTCCAAAGGAGAAAATTGAATTTTTCCCCTTTCTCACCATTCCCCCAAGAGGATTTTGCAAATACTTTTTATTCACTGTTCCAATCACTCTGGGATTTTTCGGTGCATCACTCTGGACAAACCTACAAAATCTCATGCCCTACTCAAGGTTCCATGTACTATGGTGTTCAATTAAGCTGTCCACATAAGTTCCATTAGAAAATGCACTAGTCAAAATATAAATTTTGTACCAAATAAACATTTTTTGCTTTAGTCCCACACATAACTTAAAATTTCAAAATATTAATTACCATCTATTTTCAACACCCTGCTGTATTGACATTCCTTTGTTCTTCACCATACAAAAACGTTTTTAAATTTGTACATTTAATCCCTATCATTATGCATTCTAGGCATTCCTGGATCATACCATCTCAGACTTTATTATCTATCTTTCCTTCTGATTTTGCATGTGCCCCCAGGCCTCCTCCTTCTATCATTCTTAAATGCAGCTTCATTCAGTGTTCTAACATTATTGTATTACAGTTAGGTAGTATTGTGCTATCCATTTCTGAAGTTTTACAATCAGTCCTATTGCACAACCTGCATCCCTTCACCTCCAATTACCCAATATCTACCCTATTTTTGTCTCCTGATGGTTTCTGTTACCAACAGAAGTTTTCCAAGTTCATTCATTAATGTCAGTTCATATCAGTGAGACCATACAGTTTTTGTCCTTTTATTTCTGGCTAATCTCACTCAGCATAATGTCCTTAAGGTCCATTCATGTTGTTCCATACTTCATAACATTTATTCTGTCTTACAGCTGTATAATATTCCATTGTATGTATATACCACTGCTTGCTTAGCCACTCATCTATTGATGGACAATTTGGCTGCTTCTATCTCTTGGTAATTGTAAATTATGCTGCCATAAACATTGTTATGCAAATGTCCATTTGTGTCCTTGTCCTCATGTCCTCTGAATAGATAGATTCTTAGCAATGGTATTGCCATTCTATACTTAGCTTCCTGAGGAACTGCCAAACTGCCTTCCACAGTGGTTGTAGCATTTCACATTCCCACCAACAGTGGATAAGTGTGCCTTTCTCCATATCCTCTCCAGCACTTGTCACTTTCTGCTTTATTGATAATGAAATAAAATTCTGGTGGGTGTGAGTTGATATCTCATTGTGGTTTTGATTTGCATTTCCCTAATAGCCAGGGAAGTTGAGCATCTTTTCATGTGCCTTTTGGCCATTTATATTTCCTCTTCTGAGAAGTGTTTGTTCATTCTTCTGTCCATTTTGAATTGGGTTGTCTGTCTTTTTGTTGTTGAGTTGAACGATCTCTTTATATATTCTTAATACTAGACCTTTTTTGCATAAATTATTTTCAAATATTGTCTCCCACTATGTAAGCTCTCTTTTTAATTTCTTGATAAAGTTCTTTGATGCACAAAAGTGTTTATTTTGAGGAATTCCCATTTCTTTCTTTCTTCAGTGCTCGTGCTTTGGATGTAAGGTCTAGGAAAGTGCTTCCTATTATAAGATTTATAAGATATTTCCCCAGATTTTCTTCTAAAAGTTTTATGATCTTAGGTCTAATGTTTAGGTCTTGAATACACTTTGAGTTAATTTTTGTATAGGGTAGGAGATATGGATCCTCTTTCATTCTTTTGCATGTGGATATCCAGTTCTCTAGGCATCATTTATTGAAGAGACTGTTCTGTCCTAGGTGAGTTGGCTTGACTACCTTATCAAAGGTCAATTGTCCATAGATGAGAGGGTCTATATCTGAACACTCTACTGGATTGCTTTGGTCAGTATATCTATCTTTTTGCCAGTATGATACAGTACCACTGCAGCTTTGTATTCAGGTAGCATGAGATCTCCAATTTTACTTTTCTTTCTCAGGATATGTTTAGCTATTCACAACACTCTGCTCTTCCAGACAAATTTGGTTACCGGTTTTTCTATTTCTGAAAAGTAAGTTTTTGGGCTTTTAATTGGTACTGCATTGAATCTATAAATAAATTTAGGTAGAATTCACATCTTAACTGTATTTGTCTTCCAATCCATGAACACAGTATACCCTTCCTTTTATTTAGGTCTTCTGTGATTTCTTTTAACAATTTCTTGTAGTTTTCTTTGTACAGGAATTTCATACCTTTAGTTAAATTTATTCCTCAATATTCTGTTCTTTTGGTTGCAATTGTAAATGGAATTTTTTTCTTGATTTCCCCCTCAGATTGCTCATTATTAGTGTATAGAAACACTACAGATTTTTGAGTGTTGGTCTTGCAACCTGCCACTTTGCTGTTGTCATTGATTAGCTCAGTAGTTTTGCTGTGGATTTTTGGGGTTTTTTGACATATAGTATGATATCATCTGCAGACAGTGAAAGTTTTACTTCTTTCATTCCAATTTTGATGCCTTGTATTTGTTTTTCTTGTCTAATTGCTCTGTCTAGAACTCCAACACAATGTAGAAAAACAATGGTGATAGTGGACATCCTTGTCTTGTTCCTGATCTTAGAGAACAAGGGGGAAAGCTTCCAGTTTTTCCCCATTGAGGATGAGGTCAGATGTGTTTTTTTTTCATCTATCCCCTTTATCATGTATAAGAAATTCCCTTCTATTCGTATCCTTTGAATTGTTTTCAACAGAAAGGATGTTGAATTTTCTCAAATGGCTTTTTTTGCATCAGTTGAGAGGATCATGTGGTTTTTATGGTTTGATTTGTTTGAGATGGTGTATTACATTAGTTGATTTTCTTGTATTGAACCATTCGTTCATATCTGTAATTGATCCTACTTGGTCATGCCATATAATTCTTTTTATGTGCTGCTGGATTTGGTTTGCAAGAATTTTGCTTAAGATTTTTGCATCTATATTCATTAGAGAGATTGGTCTGTAGTCTCCTTTTCTTGTAATGTCTTTGTCTGGCTTTGGTATGAGAGTGATGTTGTCTTCGTAGAATGAGTTAGGTAGCTTTCTCTCCACTTCAATTGTTTTGAAGAGTTTGAGCAGGATTGGTACTAATTTTTTCTTGAATGTTTGGTAGAGTTCACATGTGAAGCCATTTGGTCCTGGAGTTTTCTTTTGGGGAGCTTCTTAATGACTGATTCAATTTGTTTACTTCTGATTGGTTTGTTGATGTCGTCTATTTCTTCTCGAGTCAGTGTTGGTTGTTCATGCCTTTCTAGGAATTGTCAATTTCATCTACATAGTCGAGTTTATTAGCACAAAGTTGTACATAGTATCCTCTCATTACCTCCTTTATTTCTGCAGGGTCAGTGGCTATGTCTCTTCTTCCATTTCTGATTTTATTTATTTGCATCCTCTCTCTTCTTCTTTTTGTCAACCTCACTAAGGGTATACCAATCTTATTGATTTTCTCAAAGAATCTACTTCTGGTTTCACTGATTTTCTCAATTATTTCCATGTTCTCCAGTTCATTTATTTTTGCTCTAATCTTCATTATTTCTTTCCTTTTGCTTGTTTTGGGGTTAGTTTGCTGTTCTTTCTTTCATTCTTCCTAGTGGACAGTTAATTGCTCCATTTTTGCTCTTTTTTCTTCTTTGATATAAGCATTTAGGGCAATAAATTTCTCTCTTAGCACTGCCTTTGCTGCATCCCATAAATATTGATATGTTGTGTTTTCATTTTCTTTTGTCTCGAGATATTTACTGATTTCTCTTGTAATTTCTTCCTTGACCCTCTGGTTGTCTAAGAGTGCATTATTGAGCCTCCATATATATGTGAATTTTCTGGTACTCTACCTATTATTGATTTCCAATTTCATTCCTTTATGATCTCAGAAAGTGTTTTGTATTATTTCAATCTTTTTAAATTTATTGACAGTTACTTTGTGATCCAGCATATGGTCTATCCTTGAGAATAATCCCTGAGCACTTCAGAAAAAGGTATATCCTACTGTTGTGGTGTGCAATGTTCTATAAATGTGTCTTAAGTCTAGCTCATTTATTGTATTATTAAAATACATTTTCTTTATTGATCCTCTGTCTAGATGTTCTGTCCATTGATGAGAGTGGGGGATTTAAGTCTCCAACTATTATGGTAGATGTGAGTATTTCTCTTTTCAGTGTTTTCATTGTTTGTCTTATGTACTATGAAGCATTCTGGCTCTGTGCATAAAAATATTTATGATTATAATGTCTTCTTGTTGAATTGTTCCTTTCATTAACACATAGTGTCCTTCTTTGTCTCCTTTAACTGTTTTACATTTGAAGTCTAATTCGTTGGATATTAGTATAGCTACTCATGCTCTTTTCTGATTGTTATTTGCATGAAATATCTTTTCCCAACCTTTCACTTTCAACTTATGTTTATCCTTAGGTCTTTGATGCTTTTCCTATGGAGAGCATATAGATGGGTCCTGTTTTTTAATCCATTCTTCTAGTCTATGTCTTTTGATTAGGGAGTATAATCCATTAGCATTTAGTGTTATTACTGTATGGGCAGTACTTTCTTCTACCATTTTGCCTTTTGGATTTTATATGTCATATCGAATTTTTCTTCCTTTTACCTTTACTGATAGTCTTCATTTCTACGCTCTTCTCTGCACCTTTCTCTCCCAGTTTTTTCCTATCCATCTCTAGTGCTCCCTTTAGTATTTCTTGCAGAGCCAGTTTCTTGGTCACAAATTCTCTCAGTGATTTTTTTTGCCTGAAAATGTTTTAATTTCTCCCTCATTTTTGAAGGACAACTTTGCTGGATATAGCATTCTTGGTTGAGAGTTTTTCTCTTTTAATAACTTAAATATATCACCCTCCTCCATGGTTTCTGCTGATAAATCTATGCATAGTCTTATTGGGCTTCCCTTGCATGTAACGGATTGCTCTTCTCTTGATTGCTCTTCTCTTGATGATTTCAAGAATCTCTCTTTGTCTTTGATAACTGACATTCTGATTAGTAAGTGTCTTGGAGTACATCTATTTGCATCTATTCTGTTTGGGGTATGCTATACTTCTTGGATCTGTAATTTTAATTCTTTCATAAGAGTTGGGAAATTTTCAGTGATAATTTCCTCCATTAGTTTTTCTCCTCCTTTTTCCACCTCTTCTCCTTCTGGGACACCAACAACATGTATATTTGTGTTCTTCATGTTGTCATTCAATTGCCTGAGGCCCTGCTCATATTTTTCCATTCTTTTCCCTATATTTTCTTTTACTTGTTATATTTCAGATGGCCCATCCTCCAGTTCACTAATCCTTCTATCTCTTGAAGTCTGACATTGTAGGTTTACATTTTTTTAATCTCTTCTACTGTGCCTTTCATTCACATAAGATCTGTAATTTGCTTTTTTCAGACTTTTGATTTCTTCTATTTGTTCATTCCTTGCCTTCTTTATATCCTCTCTCAATTCATTGATTTGATTTTTGATGAGATTTTCCATGTCTGTTGAACATTCTGAACTAATTGTTTCAACTCCTGTATCTCATTTGAATTGTTGATTTGTTCCTTTGACTGGGCCGTACCTTCAATTTTCCTAGTGTGATTCATTATTTTTTGTTGGCATCTAGGCATTTAATTACCTTCATTAGTTTATTCTGGAGACTGTATTCACTTTTTTTTAGCTAGGATATGCTTACTAGATAACTTTTTGTCTATCTGTTCTTTGACATTCAGTCCAGCTTATTCTGGACCTCTAGCTTAGGTTTTGTTTAACAGATCAGAATTTTTTAGTTCTTGTTTTCTCATTTCTTGCCCTGCCTTATGGTGCCTTTCCCCCCTTATGAGGGTCTACTTAAGTATTATAGACCCCAGCCAGACTTTTCCAGACCAAACTGGCCTCCCCTCAAGAGGAAGGAGTCACCTGCATAAGTTTTCCCTGAGGGTGAGACCGAGCAGATTGAAAGGCTTTCCTATGAAGCCTCTGGACTCTTGAATTTTTTTCTATCCTGGCCAGTATGTAGTGCTTTTCTGCCCGTGGGTCCCACCAGCATAAGTTGATACAGTACCTCTAATTTCAGCAGACTCTCCCTGCTGGGGGCATGGTTGAGTTAGAGTAGAAGTTGTAGGCTGGCTTTAATTGATTCACTTTTCCAGAACCTGAAGTCAGAACTCCTTGAGGGAGGGAATCTATCTGAGCTGGGCCCCACCCCTCTCCAAGGGAAGGCACAGGCAAAGCAGCTACCCCATTTCTTGGGTTTTCCAATCAAGAGCTTAAGTTGGTATGTTGCTTTGTGTATCTCCAGGTTCTATGTCCCCCCTCCTTTTTTCAGGGCCTAGACCCTTTCAAGTATTATGTGCTATCCAATCCAAAAAACCTCTGCTTCTTTTATTCTTTTTTCTTCTTCCATCAGCCCTGCCCTCTCTGTGCTGGGGCAAAAACCAGGAACCTCCCCTTTTACTCTAAGTTCAGCTGAGTAGGGGGCCTATTTTTAGTACTCAGAGTTTGTTAATTAATTCCATAATTGGAGCTTGTTTGCACTCCACCTCTGTGTCTGGTAAAGTCTCTTTCCTTTCCCCCTGAGAAGCAGCCTGTGGGGGAGGGGTATCCTCCACTGCAGCTTGGAGACCTCATAGTTCTGGGTGGGCTT
This sequence comes from Myrmecophaga tridactyla, assembly GCA_004026745.1. NCBI lineage: Eukaryota > Metazoa > Chordata > Mammalia > Pilosa > Myrmecophagidae > Myrmecophaga > Myrmecophaga tridactyla. The sequence goes on from PVIY010043282.1 coordinate 15,370, forward strand.
ACAGCTGGTCCAGCTTATCCAGACTGGGGTACATTGTGTGTCTGGTCACTGACATGGTCCCAGCAGTTGTTCTGTACTGTTTCTGGCTATTCCCTAGCTGCCCTGGAGGACGAACTAAATCCCACACCTCACTAAACCACCATCTTGCCTCCTATCATTTTTATATATTTTTTCTCTCCTTTTGATTTTGTCACTGTTTGACTCATGCATTTCATGGCACCCTGGTGAAGTAATACATATTTATGACTGCTATTTCTTCTTGCTGGATTGCCCATTTATTAATAATGTTCTTTTTCATTCCTTTTAACAGTTTTCTGTTTAATGACTATTTGTCTGATGTTAATATATCTATCCAATCACTTTTTTGGGTTACTATTTGCAAGGAGTATCTTTTTCCAACTTTCATCTTTCAACCTGTTTGAGCACTTTAGTCTAAAGTGAGACTCTTGTAGAAAGCTGTTGGCTGCAGCTATGACCCTACTTGTGTTTCTGGAGAGGATTGCCAGGATCTTGACATCTGCACTGGCAACCAAATACCTTTTCTCCTTGCTGCTACAATCATCTCATTTTCCTGCAACAAAAATATATGGAGACAAGTGAATAGAGAACAATTCTCACAATTCAAAGTTTGATTTCTTATATGCATATGACCTTTAACAAATACATATGGATTTCTAGTTAATGTTAAAGTAAAACGAGAGAGAGAAAGGGATCAGGGGATCTGGAGACATCAGTCTTCAGACAAGTTTATTTCCAGCCAAGTACAAAATTATATACTAGCAAGAAAGGTGATAAAGGTTGTTTGCATGCAAAAGCTAAACATTGCAAAAACAAGTTCCAGGAAGTAAATACTTCTAAGGCTAGGATGTTAATTCCCCCTGAGCAAATCTCTTCCACACCTCATTGTGCTTTATCTGCATATCTCAGCTTCTATTGAAGTTCCAGATCCTGAAAGCTCAAGACTGCATTTCCTCATAGACTTGTGTCTGCAAGCTTTAGGTTAAACAACAACCTTTTAACTTCTACATTTCCCCCTTTTTTGTAAAGCTATGATGACTGTGCCTGTCTTAGGTTGCCCTTATTCTCTGAAGTAAGGGTTTTACCCATCATTAACTACCAGCCAAGCACTATAGCTTATTTAGGGGAGGAGTTCAAAGCTTTTACAAACATTACATTGAGAGCTTGTGTTTGTTTATGATTAGAAGATATGACAGATAGCAAATGGTGCTTCAGGACACTTAAGAGGAAAAGAAGTAGTATAAAAAGTAAAATTCCTTTTCCCAATGTTGTCAGAAAATGAGAAGATTTCCACCAATAAATAGGATTAAGATTTCTTAGTTCTTGGGTAATTGATTGTATAATATCAACTCTGTAGGCTATATGTAAATTATTCTGAGATATTTCTAATACCTTTTTTGTAATCCTAAGATAGAGAGACTTAAACTATCTGAATACCCCAAGAGATGTCTCTTTTATCTTTTCCCATTCTATTTCAGAACAATTATATCTTAAAGGGGTAATACAAAAAATTGCTCACATTCCAGTCACATTTTAAACTTCCTAAAAATTTTAAATTTTGCATTTGATCTCCAGTATGAACCAGTGCTGTCTCTATATCATTTAGTCTATATTAATTTGCTCATCAATATGACAGACTATTCCACAGTTCACTGGTGTTTTTATGCCATCCTCTAACATAACACTGCATCTGTATAGTTTGATGCAGTGTAGTTCCAGTGACCACAGCCACTGATATTCCAATGATTTCAATAACAGCTGCAATAATGAGTCCAATTAGTCTCTTAGTCCTTTTCAGATATTCTTTTGCCAAATGGATCAAAACTTGTGTTTCTGGAGAGGATTGCCAGGATCTTGACATCTGCACTGGCAGCTAAATACCTCTTCTCCTTGCTGCTACAATCATCTCATTTTCCTGCAACAAAAATACATGGAGACAAGTGAATAGAGAAAAATTCTCACAATTGAAAGTTTGATTTCTTATATGCATATGACCTTTAACAAATACATATGGATTTCTAGTACATATTTGCAGATAGTGTTTATGGCTGCTATTTAAAGAGAAGTTATAGTTACTAGAATTCACTATATAAATTGGTCCCAGTCCTAGGAAAATTTTCTATGAATTTCTATGACTAATGTTGTATTTATCATCCCATAGATTTGGCACAAATCGTCCTCTATGTATTAAACTCTGATTTAGCTTGCCTGTCCATATAGTCTCAGTTATTTCTGAGTTAGAGATGAGAGGCTCCACAGGGGCCGCATCTCTTACAATTCCATAGGAATCTTTAATTATGATAACTGCTCAATCCATATGACATAACTGTCATCCATTCCAACTTTCTTTCCCAGCTAATAGGTAAGTATCATTTGATTCCACAGAGTTAAAAGAGGGATATACATGTAAGTAATTACGAGAATCATTCTTGATCTTAAACCATGTAGTTTGAGTATTTATTGTCATATATGGTAATTCATTACCTATACATATGGGTCTTTCTAAAAATGGAAGAGTTAAATTGGATACAATTTTTCCTTCTTCCTTAAGTAGTTTGGGAAGCCTTGAATCTACTGGATCTGGGAATCCTAAACTAGTATTCAGATATATTGGTAAAGTTAGATCTGTCCATGTTAGGGCCTATAACAGAGGTGGGTTAGGAATATAAACCCAATAAGTATAATTATGTCCCTGTTCTTCAGCAATTAAAGTCATATGTCCTATAATGTACATTACCCATTTAGTTATTTTCATCAGGGTTGACAGGTCTGGGTTTTATTCTTTTTGAGGGAATCCAAACTGAGGTTCTGTCATCTGTAATGATAAGAGCAAAGCCCCTACTCCACACCTTTATCATGCCTGGTTTCCATAGATCATCCTTAACATCTTTCCAATAGATTGGCTGCATCTGCAGTTCTGATTGGGTCATATCATTTTTCCTTTCCAAATTACTAAAATGTTGTTCTGCAGGAGTCTGTGATGAATTATCATAAATGTTTTAAAAAATTAAAGTAAACAGTGCTTTTGCTAATTGATCTTTTGGTGTACTTATTTTCACAACATCATCCTCCTGATCTTCCCCTTTTTGTTTTATGAGCATAGACTTTAGGGTCTGGTTTGTTCATTCAATAATTCATTGCTCAGAGGGATTATGTGGAATTCCTGTGAAATGAGTAATATGAAAAGTAGTATAAAATAGTCCTTCCCTATATAAACAGGACCATTTTATTAGATTGAGGGCATCCCATAACAGCAAAAGCATTAGCTAAATGTGATCAAACATGGCAGAAACATTCTCCAGATTGTGCCTTAGCCCAGATGAAATGAGAAAAGGTATCTATAATAACATGCACACATATTGCATTTTACCAAAATGTGAAATATGAGTAACATCCATTTGCCATAATTCATATGCTTTTTGACCTCGAGGATTAACCCCTGATGCAAATGGGAGTGCATTTAAAAATCTACTTGTTGGACAAGTCCTAATAATGTCCTGAGCTTGCTCTTTAGATAGAGACAGAAATTTCTTTCACTACCCTTTGCTATTAATACGAATCAATTTGTGAAATGTAGTGGGATCTTGAATTACCCCCACAAGAGTATCTGCTTGATGATTTTGTAATGACAAAGGACCCAAAAGATTAGTATGAGCTCTTATATGCATGATAAAAAGGGGATTAATTTGACTTTTGACTAGTGTTTGTAAATGTAAAAACATTTGGGACAATTCATCTCCTTCAAACAAAGAAGCTGTTTCAATGTGAGTAACTGTTTGGCAGACATATTTAGAATCAGAAATAATATTAACAGATTGCAGAAAATTTTGCAATATTTGAGTTACAGCTGCTAATTCTGTGCACTGGGCTGAGATATAAGGTGTTTTCCAACTTTTGTTTTCCCCTGGGCTGACATATGCACCCTGCCCATTAATACTATCATCAGTAAAGATGGTAATACATAGTGGGGAAGCCCAAACTATTTTAGGCAAAATCCATTATGTTTTTTTTAAATAATTATAAAAGTTTTGACATAGGCAAATGATTATTAATTTGTCCTTTAAAATTACTTAATGCTATTTGTCAAGTGGTATTGAAGATAAATAGATTTTGAACCTCTTCCTTTGTGAGGTCACACACTATGCAATTAGGATTGTGAGCTCTTAATTAAGAATATCTTTGGCGACCTTTGGCTATTAAAGAAATGATTTTTTGCAAATATGTATTTAAACACTTTTGTCAAATATTTGGTAAAAAAGAATCTATTTTAAAACATTACTTTGTCAAAATAGAGCAGTGGGAGATTACAAGGTAAAGAAAATAATAAAGTCAATGAGTTTTTCTAAATCTATTTCAACAAGCTGTCCTTGAATACATTGTTCAAGTGACTGTAATTCTTGTTCAGCTGCAGCTGTTAGCCACCTTTTGCTTAATAAGTCAGAATCTCCTTATAAAATATCAAACAGGTTTTGTAACATAAAGTGTCAATAGTGACATGTACCCATAGTAAATGACCAGATTTTGTAAAATTCAATGATTGATTGAAAAGGAATGCAGAGATGAGGATTCTTTATAATTGGTTGTGTGTTTTTGCTGATTTTAAATTTATTGCATGCAGTTTTTATGATATTTTCTCACGGTAGTGGCCAAATTCCAATTTGCTTACATGACTGGATGCAGTTGGGCCCTCTGGGAACTGGCTAGGGACCAAGAGGAGCTTCCTGGGACTTAGATATCTTTATTAACATATACCTCCTTCTGGGAGGATAGCCAGTCCTCCTAGCTAGAGTGCACATTTGAACTGTTTCTTACCAAGGTCATGCAATAGCAACATCAGTTGTATGCACTGACAAAATCAAGTGAATGGAACAGACTCCACAAGTATATTTTTCCCTTCAATTCAGCCCTCGAATCTGATCTGCTCCCAACATAAGCCATGGTTATTTGGGGATAACTTTGGTTTATGCACATGTAGTTTATATAAACACTGGACAAAGCATTAAAATATTTTGGCTTAATGGAATTTAGGTA
>PVIY010043283.1:0-20481 GCA_004026745.1 Myrmecophaga tridactyla
ATCAGAATTCACTGAAGCTAAATGTGCAATAATCTAAAGTTACAGCTGGAATATATCTAGAACATCAGCTAATTCCTCTCCTTTATTTTATAGATCAGGAATCAGAGACACAGAAGTCTGGGGGGAAGATGGGATGATATTCTAAAACCTTAGAAGTATAATTTCCCCTCCTCACTACTGCCTTCTATCCCTGCTAAGAGCTTTTCTCTTCTCACCTCTTCTACTTCACAGCAGTTAGAAGGACCCACTATGAAAAAGTCACTCTTCGTGAAAAATAGGTAGTATTTTCTAAACATAATAGTAATTTTAATTTAATAACAATTTTTCCTTTAATCAGTCATGCCTTTAAGTGTTTTTTACATGTATTAACATGTTATTAACAAATTTTGTATTAACATGTTATTAACAAATTTTATATTAAAAGCATAATAAATTAGTTACTTCTATTGCCCGGTGAGAAAATTGAAGGGAAGAAATGTTAAATATCTTGCATAAAGAACAAGTAAATGGTAGAGTCATGTTTCACCATAGTTCACATCAATGCAAACTGACTCCAGGGATCACATCCTTGAACTTTTATATATGTAAATAATTATATACCTGTCAGGAAATTAACTTTCTATTCTATGGAGCAGCCCATGTAATTTGTACAGGGAGACATAAGAAGCAAACCTTGATAGATAGATAGATAGATAGATAGATAGATAGATAGATAGATAGATAGATAGATAGATAGATAGATAGACAGAGAGAGAGAGAGAGAGAGAGATGGATAGATGGATAGATGATAGATGATAGATAGGTAGATAATAGATAGATAAACCTCTTTCCTCCAGAAATTTTCAACCAAATAAGCAAGGAATTCCCAAAACAAAATTTCAAACCTCACGTATGTATTTTTACCCACTACTTTTTCTTAACTCAAGCAAATTCCAGAATTCCCCTTTGCCCTCCATTAACTTTCTACCCTAGCAGAAACTGAAAAGTGAGTGTGGATTACAAATTAATTTTAATTTGTATAACTTACTTAAAAATTATGAAATCTCTGGCATGTGTTTCATTTTCTTAATCTAGCAATTTAATTCTTTTTTTTCCACCCTGGGTACATCCATTGATTCTCAACTTTTTAAAGCAGAAATTTCAATAAACACAGATATTACTCAGTAAAAGTGGGGCTATAGGCTGGTATCAAATCCAGAAAGACAACAAAACTGATCATCCCCATCTATAGGGAATTTATCAAAGCACTGCAGTACCGTCTATTTAACAATAAGGATGATGTTAAAATTCTTAGCATGTTGACATTAATCTTTTTCAGTCTCAATTACTTGTTAGTCTTTATCTCCCCAAACCTTATGTGTTGGAATGCTATAGGGCTTTGTTGTTAGAGGTCTCTTTTCCTTCATTATATTTCTGTCTTCAATGATGTCATCTGGCTTCATGGCTTATAATGCCATCTATATGGGAACAAATCCCATATTATCTATAGGCTAGATTCATATTCAACTGTCTCTGCATCAGCATCTCCATTTGAAAGTCTAATAATCATCTCAGGTTTATCATGTCCAGCCCATATTCTAATATTCTTTTCAAAGAAAAACATGCTCACACAGTCTTCCCTAATTCAGAAACTCTAACTTTCAAATTGCTGAGATTAAAAACATTTTTCCCTTTCATGGACCATGCACCCCGCACCCCCCAAAAAAAAAATTTTATCCCTGAATCCTGTCTTTCTCTCTCATCCCACATCCAACTTATCAGCAAATCCTGATAACTCCTCTTTCAGATATTCCAGATATTGTTTGAAATCTGGAATCCAATCACTTCTTACCACCTCTACTACTACCACCATGGTCCAAGCTGCCATCATCTTGGACCTAAAATATTCTAATAGTCTCCTGATTTGTCTTCTTTCTCCTGACAGCCTTTTTTCCCCACAGCAGTTATTGTGATTATTTTAAAACACAAAGCAATCATGTCACTTTTTATGTTCAGCATACTCCATTGGTTTCTTGTTTGACCCAGAGAAAATCCACAGTCATTATAATATAAAGATCTATAGGATTTGACTTGCTTCCACCATCCCAAATTCATCTCCAACTATTCTTCCCTTTGTTCATTCCACTACACACACAATTGCCTTGAGCTCACTCAGCATGATCTAACACCAGAGGCTTCACACTTACTGTTCCTCTACCTGGAAGACTCTTCCACCAGACACCTACATGGCTCACCCCCTCACTTCATTCAGGTCTCTGGTCAAGTGTTACCTAATTAAAAGGCTTTTTAAATAATATCACTTCTCCCTCCATTTTGGCCTATACCCACTCTCAACCTTACCTATTTGATTTTAATTCCTTGTATTTTTCATCTCCCAACATATTACTTATCTGTTTCTTTATTCCCTGCTTTCCACATTAGAAAGCAAGCTCTTTGAAGATACAGACTTAGTTCATTCATGTTTTTTCCCAGCTCCTAAAACAGATCTGGTATATAGTATAAAATAATAAAATGTTGGAATGATCTGGCTGAATTTGCCTTGCAAGCCTCATTACTTCTTTCATTAAAATGCTCCAGGTACAATGTACAATTTGCATTTCTTTAACCTTGCATGCTCTATGTCACTTTCAAGCCTTTACACAAACCATTACCCCAGCCAATAGCACACACATTGTCTCCTTTCCCCTGACTTAGAATGGAAGTGACTCTCCTTTTAAGTCTTCTTCTGGCCTCTCAAGTCTGGTATCCTATCCAGATACCCCTTCAGTGTCTTGTGTTTCTTTCTCACAATAGCCCTTTTTACACTCTGTCTTAACACAGACTCCCCATAACAGGCCCTGTGCCCACTTTTCAAGATCAGAGACTGTACCTTGTTCACTACAGCTTCCACATTTCTAACCATAGTGTCGAACACATCATAGCTTTTTATGGTTGGATTAATGAGTAAAGTGTCTTAAAAGATGCACAAGGTTTTGATGGCATACAAGAAGGCAAACCTCTCTAATAACAGAAATCTCTTCTTAAGGTCTGCATTTATATTTTTGTAACCAAGAAGATAGGATTTAAGGGAAGATTATGGTGGCTGAATCATTATATAGATATTCCTTTCTGCTTTGTGATATATTGGAACAGACAGAGGGAAATGCCTGAAATCTTTGAATTGTAATGCAGCTGCCTTGATCTGTAATAATGATTGTATAGCCTTTATCTTGTGCCTTTGTGTTTATAAAAACCTTGTGACTGATCCTCATTTATACCCATTTGATCTTTTCTTTCCATCTTTGGAGTCTTGTGATCACTAAAGATGGCCCTTAACGTTTATTAATGAAGGGCCTTGGACCAGCCCAGAATTACCCCATCTACATATCAGAAGCTGGATCTAACCAAAATGGGTCCATCTCACATGGAAAGTAGCTTAGACTTTAACCTATAAGTTGATTTATACCACATTATGATACTAAAGATCACACCCATCATCATATTAAGGATGCTATTTTCTTACATACATATTTGGAGCCAATAGGCCATCTGATCAACTGCTTAGTGCCTACCAATAAACTTTTCCTTTCTTTGAAACCCCGGTGTCTCAGGAATTGGTCATTTGAGCACATCAGGCAAAAGAAACCATTGCTTTTGTCAGGTGAAATTTTCATAAATGAAATGTGACATTTTGAAGGCTATTAAAACAGGTGCTATCCTTTGGTATGAGAATTTTCACTGACTGACAAGACCTATTACAAGTTTACCCTAATCTTATGAAACCTTACTTCTCTCTCTTTCCAACATAAACTTATCTTGTATAAACATTAATGAATGTAGGTAAAGAGACTAGGAGAACATTCAGAGAGGTGATTTATATTCTGAATAAACTACCCATTTACTTTCTGTGTATTTTTCTCCCCTTCTATTCTCTTATATATTCCCCATGAGCCATCTTCCTTACATGACCCTAGATTACAATGAAACAAACGCAAAAATCCAAAGAAGCGGTAGGCAGGTCCAAGTAAAGATGGAAAAGTTCAAACGATGCAGGTTTCAGACTGGATTTTTGTTTGTTTCCACATACTATACAATATGGAATATGGAGAAAGTGGGGAAAAATGGAGAAAAGGCAACATGGGTTGGAGAAAAGAATGGAGGGACTCAAGAGTCCTAAAAATGATGAGAAAAAGAAGGAATTTCAGTTTCTGAAACCAGGCAACCAAGCTGTTCAGGCCATTTCCATACCCATTTTTCTCCCCACTTCTCAACACACATGCTAACCTGTCATCAGCCTCACTGTCCAAAAATCCTGGAACTGTGTCAGACTTTCTCACCAGGGAGTGGGTTCTTTATGCACATTGGGAAAGGGAGGTTTGCAGAGCAAACTCACACTCTGACCAAGGTAGACAAGCTCACAATGAATCAGGATTCTCCTAAAACCCCAGAGCAATAGTAGACACATGGCCACTGTTATAATTATTGGAACACAGGAGTTGGTAATGAGTATGGAAAGAAAAGGAAACATACAAGAGGTATTTAGAAGGAAAAATTGGTCATGACTAGGTTGAAGAATTAGATGTAAGGGATGAGGGAGGATTATTTGTCTTAAGTTTCTGTCTTGCATAGCTAAATTCATAATTACATCCAGTCATATCCTCCTCAAATTCACTCTCCCAACAGCTTCTAGAATAGCTATCTAAAATGCATTTCTGGTTATGATGCCCCCCTGCTACAAGCACAGTCTCCCCAACTCCAACAGAATAAAGCCATTGTATTCATAGCCTATCACCAGCTCAGAGCCACTTAACTCTCTAAAGCCTCTCTCTCTCCTGGTTGTACTTTGTGCTCCAGCCACAGCATGCTGCTAAAAGTCCTCCCACAGAGAATTATGTTTCTTGACTGTATGATTATTTTATTCTATTGAAATAGCCTCTTCTTGGATCCACACCCACCCTAACTATATAAATACACTTTTTAGGGTCCTCAGAAAAATCTGTGCCATTTATTTTCACTGCTTTTCCATATTCCTTTGATTGTTTGTGCAGTTGTCCATGAGCACCTGGAAGGCAAGCTCAGCACAGTACCCTCATAGAACCAGCCATATGCTAACTGCACAAATGAATGAATGGACTAACTACATTGCTGGATGTAGGTGCCCATTAAATATTCAGTGGTGGTTGATAGGAAAACTGTTCTCTTATTGTTTTCGGAGATTACAATCCTGGAGCACTTCCTAAAGAAAGCACTGCTTAAAGCTAGGTCTTAAAGGCTTGAGGCATGGAGAAGGCAGGAAAAGGAATAAATGGAAGAAAGAAAAGCTTGGTCAACTGCACAGAAATGCAAATAAGTTTATAGGGTGGCTAGGGAAGACCAGTTTAATAGAACCCAGGATCCCTGTAGGTACGTCAGATCATGTCTCTACTATTTAAAACTCACCAGTAACTTCCCAGCTCACTCAGAATCCAAGCCAAAGTCATTTTACATTCCTTAAATCTTACAGAGCCTTCTATGGCCTGATTTCCCATTGCCTCTCTGATTCCATCTCTCTTCTATTCTCCCCCTGTTCTCTTGGCTCAGGCACACTGACCACCTTGTTTTTCTAAACCACCAGACATGGTCACATCTCAGGGACGTTTTATGGTGTCTGTTACTTCTTCTGGAATGGTCTTCCATAGATATTGCCATAGATGCATTCCTCATTCCTTCAGGCATCTCCTCAAATGTCTCCTTTAGATAACGTCTTCCCTGGCCACTCCATCCAAAATTCCAGTTGCTCCCCTGGCATTTCATATCAGTTTCCTTTTCCTTTTATTTTTTCTCCTTATCACTACCTAAACATCCTATTTTATTTACATATTAACTCCATTCATTCTGTCCCCCTCATAAGAATGTAATCTCCATGAAGGCAGAGATTTTTTATGTCTGTTTTGCTTATTACATAGTAAGGCCACAATAAATATTTGTTGAATGGATAAATAAACAAAGATGCAGAACACAGATTCTCCTGGCAGTATTATGGCTAGTTATCTATGTGACCAAAGGCAGAGAGTCTTTACCTCATCTGCCTTTACCTGTAATGGGTAGATGAGTGGCTTCCCAACTACAAAGGCAAAGCTAAGAAATGATGTTGAATAATGTCAGGATACAGACACGAGAAGTTACTATCATCTGTCCCCAAATGCCACTCATGCATGCATGATCCAATTTTGAATTATGAAGTTATATCTCTGCATACCATCTTGGTGTATAAAATGCTGTGAGCACTTAGAGCCCAAGATCCTTAACTCTATACCTTTGTTAGCCATTTGGCCTAGCAGGGTAGCTAATGAAGAATGGTACTAACCACATTAGAACTGACTGTAGGAACTGGGGTTAGCTTAGAAGGCGTGGGGGACTGAGGGAAACAGACCATTGGGACCCCTGTATGTTTATGTGTGGGAGGGATGGTGGTAGAGGCAGTGGGCCCTTTGCAATTGCTCCTTGAAGCAGAAACAGTGGGAAGCCTCTGGGAGTGGCACACAGTAGACATGCTGTACATCTGTTTGTTAAGCCCCTGGGGCTTCCATACTCTATAGCCTACTCCCATGGGCCTGCTGAGCAGCATTATAAGTAGGCCTGTGTCTGAAAGGATGAGATGGCCAGACTGCATCATTCTTAGGTGAGTGTACCCTCAGCTGGAGTCAGGCAATCTGAAGCTCCTGCCAGCCTAAAAGAACTTGAAGATCACATATATTGCCTGGTACAGGGAGGTCTTGTCCCATCTATATCTCCAAGGACAGGTAAAAAAAAATGTCCCAGAGCCTTAACTGACAGTTCAGAAAGGCAGGTGAGAATAAAGCAGCAGCCACATGTAGATGCAAAGAGAAGCTGAAATTGGATCTAGACAGGGAAAAAGTAAGCAGAAGGGCAACCAACCTGTGAAGGAGACATGAAGTCTTTTTCAGGGAAGCTTCTGACTCTGTGGCCAACAGGGACTCTTGTATCTGTCAACATTATGTGCAGTATCATGGGGAAAGAGCTTTGAGAAGGGGGAAGAATGTAGCTGTGCTCCCCCCTGATGCCTCTCCCCATGCCTGCCCTTTCCTTCGGCCTGAGCCCCATTCCTCACAGGCATAGTGCTTTTGTGGTCTGGTCTCCCTCTATGGAAGGTTCTTTAACCCCAGCCCACACACTTCTAGTAGGCCGTGTTTGAATTGCAGCAGCATCCTTCCCAAGCTATCCATGATGAAAGCTTTGTATCTCACTGGAGAATGTAATTCTCTGCCTCTGGAAAGGGCTTTTTACTCTCTGACAGCAGCTGTAAGCCAAATTTGGGATTTAAGGTTTGTCAAGGAGGGTAGTTATTCAGTCTCTGCACAAGTTCTGAGGAAGGAAGAGAGCAAATAGGGGTCAGAAGTGTGACTTTTGTGACCTTTGAACACTGGATCTGTTCTTCTTTGCTTATCAAAGATGGGGAGAATCCAAGTCAAATATATTAATCCTCATTTTATTATATTGTATTATATTTTTAAGACCTCTGGTCTCTGAACCCTCTCCACTAAAGCCAGATGGAAGGGCAATTTCCGGAGGCAATTAGGACCCAGATTAGAGTGAAAACCAAGCCTGGGGGGGTGAACACATTAACCTGAATATCACTGTGAAGAGACCTACAGAGTTTATTCCAAAGAAGCAAAGCCCCAGCACCTCTCATTCAAGCCCTTGGCTCCTTAGAAATAATTAGCTCCAAAGACCAGGGCATTTAGTAGCCTAGTAGGAAAGGAATTGGGTGAAGTCAGATTCTTTGTGTAAAGAGGTTGGGTGGAACACCACTGAGTTCCCAAGAAGAAAATATCTCATCTAATGTGAATGGCTTGCTGCAGAGGTCCCAGGAAAGACAAAGGCCCTGGAATATCATTGTAAAATACAATAATACCTCTCCCAAAATTGGGTCTCAGCATGATATCTCCTTGAGGAAAATGAGAGTGACCTCAGAGTCAGCTAATGTGTGGAGGATCTCACCAGTCAGGAGCAAAAGGAAATGTAAAGCAGGTGGGATCTGTTTGACTCATGTGTCCTGCCATACCCTCATCCCTCAAGAAATCATCTAAGGGAGCTACTACCTTTTATTTTATGTCCCCAGATGAGTTTCTTTTATCCCTGAAGAGATTTGCTTCCAACCTTCTTTCTTAGTTTTTGTTTTCTTTTCAGGATTTTTGTTTTATTCATTAATTGTTACTGGTCTGTTTCTTCTCCCCACTGACCTTAGAACTGGAATCCTGAAAAATGCAAAAAAAAAACAAAACAAAACCCCTATCTGTACTGCCTTGGACCATTCTTTATACCCTCTTCTGCCTGTCTAATTTCTACTCATGTTTCAAGACTAAACAGAAGAATCATCGTCTTTTTCAGGAAGGTCCTCTGATCATTGTTTCCTCCCTTCCCATGCAATAAACACAAGCCTAATGCTAGTGTCCATCAAAATACTCTAATAATTTTGTTTTTTGTCTACCTGACTATCTCTCACACTAGGCAGGACATCTATAGGGTGAGAAGTGACTTTCATGTCCATATCAGCAGCGTGTAGCTGACAACCTTGTACAGGTTAGGTCATATAATAAATGCTTATGAAACAAGGTGAATGAGTGAAAGAACAGACACAGCCACTTCTGAAAGGGATTCCCAATGGGGTATCTCTTTAACCTTATCTGAGGAAAGAGCCATTCAGTATCCATACAATGAAGGTGTGGGCAGGGTGAGGAGTCTGAGGGAATTTGGCAAAGCCACATTTTTGAGATCAGCATTGTTCCCCTCTGGCTCCCTTCTAAAAATTCAAATAAGCCTTGAGGGTAGTGATTGATAATGCATTTGAGCTGTCCTTCTTCCCCTATCCCTTAGAAGAGGGGTTAAAAGACCTGAGAGCCCTAGTGTTTTGGAAGAAGGAGAGAAGAGAGGTTAGGAAGGAAGACTGAGGACTAAGAGGCCCTCCGTCTCCAGGTCTCCAGGTTAGGTCTCTGATTATGCTCCATGTCCTAGCAGGTCATCAGGCTCCAATGTGACCTGACCCACTCCAGACCCGTCTCCTCAGTGCCAACTATGACTTCTTGCAACTTCACACATGCCACCTTTGTGCTTATTGGTGTTCCAGGACTAGAGGCAGCCCATTTCTGGATGGGCTTCCCCCTGCTTTCAATGTATGTCATGGCAATATTTGGAAACTGCATCGTGGTCTTCATCATAAGGACTGAGCGCAGTCTGCACGCTCCCATGTATCTTTTCCTCTGCATGCTGGCAGTAATCGATCTGGCCTTGTCCACATCCACCATGCCCAAGATTCTTGCCATCTTCTGGTTTGACTCCCGGGAGATTACCTTTGATGCCTGCCTTGTCCAGATGTTCTTTATTCATGCTCTCTCAGCTGTTGAATCCACCATCCTTCTGGCCATGGCCTTTGACCGTTATGTGGCCATCTGTCACCCATTGCGCCACGCTGCAGTGCTCAACAACACAGTAACAGCCCAGATTTGCATGGTGGCCGTGGTCCGTGGATCTCTCTTCTTTTTTCCACTGCCTCTGCTCATCAAGCGACTGAACTTCTGCCACTCTAATGTGCTCTCATACTCCTATTGTGTGCACCAGGATGTGATGAACTTGGCCCGTACAGACACTATGCCCAATGTGGTCTACGGTCTTACCGCCATCCTGCTGGTCATGGGTGTGGATGTCATGTTCATCTCCCTATCTTATTTTCTAATTATACGAACTGTTCTTCAACTACCTTCCAAGTCAAAGCGGGCCAAGGCCTTTGGGACCTGTGTGTCACACATCAGTGTGGTTCTGGCCTTCTATGTGCCTCTCATTGGCCTCTCAGTGGCACACCGTTTTGGAAACAGCCTTGATCCCATTGTACATGTTCTCATGGGTGATATCTATCTGCTTCTGCCTCCTGTAATCAATCCCATCATCTATGGTGCCAAGACCAAAGAGATCAGAACACGCGTGCTGGCCATGTTCAAGATCAGCTGTTACAAGGACCTTCAGACTGTGGGAAACAGTTGACCCACCCACACCACTTCCTCTTATCCTTAATGGCTTGATGTAATCATTACCTAATGTTAGCTTAGTTCTGGTTGCCCATAAGATCATCAGTGCTTATTTTCCAAAATTCTGTCTCTGTTCCAGGTACCACAGTATGTTTGAGAGGCTATAATGGTCCCCTTGCATAAGTAAAAAAGCAATTGGTCTCTTTATTATATAAAAAATTAAATTAGGAAATCCACAATACTCATCAATAAATAGTAAGACAGCACAAGGTAGAGTGACAATTAGCTTTGATATGGGAAAAATTATTCAGTCTAATTAGTACCTAAAAAACCTATATTAAATCAATAATCAGATGACATTTCTCCTATCAAATTAATAGTTTTCATTAATGAAAATTCACAATGAAAGTGAGGTTGTGTTGAAACAGGTATTCTTGAGAATCACCACTGATAGGGTAAATTTAAAACCTTTGAAAAGTACTTTGTCAATATGTAGCAAGATTTTTTTAAAGGAGTTATATCTTTTAGTGTTTAAAAAGAGTTATATCCTTTAGAGCTGAATCTCACTTTTGAAATTTAATCCTCACAAAATAGCCCTAAATACAGGGAAAAAATTAATAAAATATACTAGTTACACCATTATTTGGAGTAATATATTAGAAAAACTGGGTATAATATATAAAAATAAGGAACAGTAAACTAAAGTATGGCCCATCTACATAATGGAATATCATGTGGTCTTTAATAATCGATTGAAGACTCTGTTATTGCAACAAACATGCTTATGATGTTAAGCAAAACAATAAGGGTACATGATTGAAACAAATTTGAAAAACAACCCATGCCTTGAAAGAAATGTGCTACTTTCTTTTTTTTTTTTTATTATGGAGTTCTTGTTCAGCCATGTACTACTAAACAACTTTGAAAGTGGGGAAAATGAAACTCATAATTTATGGGTGCCAGGGACAGATGCAGTCCTCACTGTTGACATTACTTGGAAATTTATCTAAGCCTTTAATCATAATGCTAATTAACATTTCTTGAGTGCTTTTCAGTGTTCCAGGTGCAATGTTAACTGTTTTACAGGTTTCATGTGGTCTTTACAGCAATTTTATGGGGTATGTGCCATTTTTGTCCCCTTATAACAACAGGAGAAATGAGGCTTACCTTAGCAAGGTGATGCAACTAAGTCATACAATTCTTAGGTTCTGTGCCAAAAATTGAAATTAAATTTTTTTAAGAGCAGGGCCAGAAGTCTTAACTACCTTGTTATATTGCTTCCTATTTAACATCTGCCATTTACTTCCTCAGCCTTTGCAAATCCTATTTACACTTTGCTGTGTACTAAGATGTATGGCTTTCCATTTGTGATAAGAGATAACCCTGCCCTTGTTGTAAACAACAAATCCATATTACTCTTCATATTTTACAGCCACCTTTCATGATCTAACAGCCTGTTTTTTTCCAGATTTTTGGAAATTTGTCTCCTACATCTCCTTATCATGCCTCCCCTTTTCTTAGTACATCCTGTATCCATCCAGTACTTTGAATGTATGACACTTGATATTGTCTGAGTTTGAATTTAGGTTCAAGATACAATAAAATTTTTATTTTGAATTTTTCAAGGTCTTATACCAATTGCTATTACATTTGTAGAACCCTATAATCTCAAATTTGGAGATGTGAGAGTTTCCCAGGTCTTTCTTCACCAGAATAGGAGTCCTGACAAGATATATGTTTGTTAAATGCTTCGTATCTCAAAGTAGACTATTCCCCTTTTGTTGTTGAGCAATTCAATGAGCAGATGAAATCTCACTCCAATTATTGGGTCGATGTGTTCCCTCTGTAATTTCACTGAACAAGTCTTGGGCGGGAAATTTGGGTGGATAAATCATTGGGGATTCTATGAGATTGAACTCCCTTATGTTTCCCTCAACAAATTTAACCCTCTTCCATCTCCCTCTTCATTAGGTTACAACAAATTATACCCAACTGCCCACTATAAGAGCATAGTCAGATTAACAAGGCAATGAAGCTTATATCTCTTGCTGATAAATCCCTTACTTTCCCCTACGAGAGCCCAAGTTGTTCATATTCTCTTGCTTTCTTCCCCTCTCCCTCTCCTTCTGCCCTAAGGTTTTCATTTTTTCAAAGTAGGTCAAAGAGAATGATATCTGGTCCAAAGAAATAAAGTTTTAATTGTAGGACCATTAGGATTATAACACACCCCTGTTTTCAGTGGCAATTTTTATAGCCTGCAAATCTTGCCATGGAGGACACTGGTTGTATTTACATCTGGTCACATAGCCTGAGGATGAGTAAATAAGAGGTGGAAGACAGGAGTTCCTGTTAGTCTGCACACTAAATTACACAGTTGTTCTTTTGATCTACCTATAACCTTATAAAGGGATTCATGTCTCAGATAAAAATACACAAATGGTCTTTCAACCGGAACCACCATCTTGAAGTAATTTGCCAAAATGACAAACACAAAGGGAAAGAGGAGAGGCATCCGCTATACGTTTTCTAGGCCTTTCAGTAAACAAGGAGTTGTTTCTCTGGCCACACACATGCAAATCTACAAGAAAGCAATATTGTAGGCATCAAGGGAATGGGTACTGTTCAAAAAGGAAGGGCAAGATTCTTGCCAAGAGAATTAATGTGTATATTGAACATATTAAGCACTCTAAGAGCCAAGTGTGTAAACGAAAATGATCAGAAAAAAAAGGAAGCCAAAGAGAAAGGTAACTGAGTTCAAGTGAAGAGCCAGCCTGCTCCATCCAGAGAAGCATACTCTGTGAAATCCAGTGGAAAGGAGCCTGAGCTTCTGGAGCCTATTCCCTATAAGTTCATGGCATAAAAGATGTAAAAAATAAAATACTTGTGGATTGTAAATAAATAAATGAATGCACAAATGGAAAAGAGTTTCCAAGTATGTTTCATAACTCTTATGGCTGTCAGAAAATACTTTCACAAGTCCATACTGATGGGAATAGATAATAGATGGAGGAGGCAAAATAGAATGACCTAACAGTTGAAAAGTGGAAAACATCCTGGTGAACAGCTAGGCTGTGAGGGAAGAACTGAAATTTGAAAGATAAATCACAAAAACTATAACATGTAATTCATGGAACAGGTAAATTGTGCCAGTCCAATCCATGACAGGCTTCACAAACTATTCATGCTCAAACTCTTTTTAATACCTGTCTGCTTTTATTCAGACCTATATGTTTCAAGATAAGAACAGACTGATTTAACAATAACTTTGCATGGATTCATGTGTTCTAAAAAGGAGAACTCTGAGCAATCCCTGATAAGACCATCTTATGAATAACCCCAGCCCCCAACCCCTCTTATAATTATACTTTTCTTATTCTCGCCTTTTGGAACAGTTTATGTTTCCCTTGATATATTCTTAGCTGCAACAAATTAATAAATCTAAGTTTGACCACAAGTATGTCCATGGTGGTCTTTAGCTGGTGGGCTTTAACAAAATTTGTAACTATATGAGAATTCCTTAAACATGAGACAGTGAATTGTGTAAGAAATACTTGTTATCTGAATTTGAGTTTTCCCAAAAGTAGTGCCTTAGACAAAGACTTGGGTGAAGGTAAATTAATTAGGACATAATTCCAGGAAACAGGATTAAGGGGGCAGAAGAAGTGCAACAGGAGAGGAAGAAAATTTAATACAAGGTTATTCCTAGACTACGATTGTGGACAATGGGCACCAGACTCAGCTAGGACCCCTGTATAGAATGCCTCAGGGAATTGTCTATCCAAACAGTGAGCAGTAAGCTAAGGCATCTATCCGTCATCTCTTACCCGCATATGATTGAAGGTTGCCTCTGAAGCTTTAAATCCTCTGCACTTTCAGGGTATTCCTGGTCCTAGGACTTTGGAGAAGTCCCTCAAATAGGAAAGCAGAGAGATGGGACATCCACTTGAGATAGAACATAAAATGAATTAGCCTACAGGTGAGGGCAAGAGTTAGGTCAAGGGCATATGGCATGGGGCACATAGAGCATCTGCTCTACCTGGGTTAGAGGAAGGGGATAAAGTTTGAGAAATCTAGAATTTCATATGCCTCTATTATATTGAACACTACCATTTATTGAGGTTAACTATTTATCCTCCCTTGTATTAAGCATTCTTGGCTAAATCTTCTAAACAAACATTTAATATGACCATTTTATGGATTAGGAAACTGAGGCACAACAGCCTTACATAATTTCCCCAAATTCATAAATCAGTAAGTGGCAGAGTTACAAACCTCCTTCAAAGATGGGAATTGCCACTGCAGGAGATAGTCACAGGCTCATTAGAAGGAAACCTAGTCCAATAGGAAAACAGACAGTTCTGTGACCAGTCTAGTCCATTCCCCTCTATGAGCCTCATTGTCCTCAAATGTTTATTAGGGATGATATTAGTTTCTATCCCTTGGTATTGATGTGAGAATTATGTCCAAGAATCCATGTACAACGTTTAGCACAACATTTAGCACATAGTAAACACTCCATAAATACAAGTATTTATTATTACCAGAAGAGGGTAGTGGGAAATATTTTCTGCCTCAGAGGGATAAGACCAAATAAGAATGTACTTTTCTGCCTATAACAAGACTTTCTTAAAGTGCCATCTAGCCACATTAACTTGGGAGCTTGAAGTTTAAGAACCAGGCTCTTTCTCTCTCTTATCCCAGAACCAAGACTAAGGTTGAGGTAGTGATGGGGAAGATGGGGTAGATGAGATGGAAGTGAAAATAATGAAAAGGGTAAGACAACAGAAAAGCCACAGTTTTCAAATTTGCCCCAGGAACATGTGGTTGCATTCTAGAAGGTGACAAAATAAATGGGGGTTATGGCCACTGCTTCTTCCTCATTCACAAGAACCAAAGTCCTGGGAGTGTGTTTGCTTTCCTGTTCCCATTGATCTAGAAGGGCTTCCTGGAGGAGGTCATCTGAGAGTTTGGGGAGCTGAATCAGCTCAGCGGGGTAGTCCCAGACAGGCCCTGCTGTGAGGGGTCTTGGAAATTGTGAGACACAGGCAAATGTTCACAGTGGTGAGAGAATCTTTCCCAGTGAAACAGGGTCTCCAGGGACTGAGGACCATAAAAACACTGCCCTGTTCCCAGCCATGTTTATGTTGGCCTGATCAGTGGAGGGCACCAATTTAGGTAGCCAATTCCCTTCAAGAGCCAGAGAGTCTGAGAACTGCCCAATGAGTGACACAGCCTCCTCATCTCTCCAGTAATTCCATCTGATCCTCATTTGAGCAGCACATCATTTACCCCAGATCGGACTGATAAAATAGAAAGGCAGAACATAAATTAAGTCTAAGGGTTTCTGGGAATAGGGACTTCCCCAGACTTTTCATTATTGGAAGTAACGATTTACACTGAATGCATATTTATGACAGAGATTACCAGCATCACATATTTGGGATTCCTTCCGAGAATAATCACCACCAATCCTCAAAGCTGGTGCCAAAGTTCATGTCCAATGTCCATTTATTTAATATTATTCAATGTTAGACATTCAAAAGTCATTTACAATGTTCCAGATCCTGTATTAGGTGAAGGTGTTCAAAAATAAACAATAGTATACACATAGTATTAGATATAAAACCAGATTTATAAATACAGGGCTTTCAGTGCCTGATAGGGTGATTTAGAAGGTGGAGTGTAATCCAGAGGAGGGAAAAAGCAGATTTTCTGTGGGAATGAGGGAAAGCTTCATGAATAAGCAATAATTAAACTGAGGCAGGGGAAGTGGGGGAAAGGAGTGAGAGTAAATGGGAAAGCAAAAGTAATAAATGGCATATGTAAACATAAAACAATTAGATGATTTGGGATACTGCAAGAAGCTTTTATTGTCAGCACATAGTCTGGGGATCTTCTGCTGGGATCCCCTGAGATGGAGTATATTCTCCAACCACAATGCAGCCACAGAAAATCTCAAACACTTCAAAGTTAAACACTGCACTTCTGAATAATCCTGGGAAATAAAAATACTTTGAAATGAGTGAAAAATTAAATGACAACATGTCAAAATTTGTGGGGTACAAATAAGGTGTTGAGAGGGAAATTTATAGCTTAAAATGTATACATTAGAAAATTCTCAAATCAGTAATGTAAGTTCTCACTTCAAGAAACTAGAAAAAGAACTCAAAGCAAGTAGAAGGAAGGAAATAATAAAAATAATAACACATATCAATGAAATTGAAATAGAAAAAAATCATTGAAATAAAGATCTGGTATTTGAAAAAATTAACAAATTTCCAGCATGCCAAACAAAAAAGCAAAAGAGAGAAGACACAAATCACCAAGATGAGGAATAAAACAGAATATCAGTACAGACCCTGCAGACGTAAAAAGAATAACAAAGGAATACTACAAAAAAAATCTGCACACATAAATATGACAACTCACACAAAATGAACCACTTCCTAGCAAAACATGAACTACCACAACTCACCCAATATGAAAAAGATCATTTCAATAACTGTAACTATTAAGGAAATTTAATTTATAATTTACAAAATCCTAAAAAAAAAAAATCTCCAAGCCTAGATGGTTTCACTGGAAAATTCTACCAAGTATTTAAAGAATTACATACATTCTTTTCCAGGAAATAGAAAGAGGGAATACTTCCCAATTCATTTTGCAAAATCATACAAAGATATTACAAGAAAAATAAAAATATTAGCAAATAGAAAGAATTCATCAATATATGAAAAGAATTCTACACCATGCTCAGTTGAGGCTTATTCTAAAGATGTAAGGCTAGTTCAATTTATTGGAAAATTAATCAATGTAACCCACCATATAAATGAACTAAAAAAGAAAAATGACATGATCATACCAATTGTCATGGTCAGGTTGATGTGTCAACTGGCCAAGCGGTGGTACCTGTTTGGTTGGGCAAGTGGCTGGCCCATCTGTGGCAATGAGGACATTTCATAGAATTAAATCATGATCATGTCAGCTGCATCCACAGCTGATTCCATTTGTAATCAGCTAAGGCGAGTGTCTTCTGCAATGAATGATGCTCAGTTGAATCACTGGAAGCCTTTTAAGGAGGATTCGGAAGAGACAGGCTCTTCCTGCTTGGGCTGGCGAGCCTCTCCTGTGGAGTTCATCCAGACCCTCCATTGGAATCGTCGGCTTCACAGCCTGCCCTGCAGATTTTGGATTCTGCGTTCCTGTGGTCATGTGAGACACTTTTACAAATTTTATATTTGTGAGTGTTCCCTGTTGATTCTGTTTCTCTACAGAACCCTAACTAATACACCAATCAATGAAAAAACATATTTGACAAAATTGACAAAAACAAATTTGACAACATTCAATCAATGTAAAAGCAGAAAACCTTCAAAAAATTAGGAATAGAGGGAATTTCCTCAACTTGATAATGAGCATCTACAAAAGCATCTACAGCTAATATTATACTTGATGGTAGGTGACCAACTACTTCTCCCCTAAGATTGAAAACAAAACAAAGATGTCCATTCCCACACTCTTACCCAACATACTCCATAGCCAGTACAGTAAGGGAAGAAAGGCAAGTAAAACAGCATGTAGATCACAAAGAAATAAATAAAAATATCCTTATTTGTAAAGGATTTCCAGATTTGCAAAGGACACAGCTATCTATATAGAAATATTCATGGAATCTGCCACACACACATACAAATCTCTTAGATTGATAAATAAGTACAACAAAATTGCAGGATACGAAATACAACATACAAATCTATTACATTTCTATATACTAGGAATGAGCACCTGTACAATGACATTAAAAACGCAATGCCAGATAAAATCACTCAAAAAATGAAATATATGAATGTAAATCTAACAAAACATAAATAGGACTTGTATGCTGAAAACTTCAAAATTTTCATGAAATAAATCAAAGAAGGGCAAACAAATTTATAAATTAGAAGACTCAACTTTAATAAAGATCCTTATTTTCCCGAAAATGATATACAGATTTAATACAATTCCTATCAAAATCCAAGCAATATATTTTGTAAACATAAACAAATTATTCTAAAACTTTATATTATATACCTACAGTCATCAAGAATTATTTGGCTAAAAAGAGTGGAGTTGGGGGTGGGGGGAGAAAGGAAGGAAGGAAGGAAGGAAGGAGGTTATGTGGCATTGGTGAAGGTATAGTCACATAGATCAATGAAACAGAAGAGAGAACCCAGAAATAGGACAACACAAATATGCCCCATCAATTTTTTTTTTTTTTTTTTTTTTTTTTTGGCATGAGCAGGCTCTGGTAATCGAACCCAGATCTCTGGCGTCACAGGTGAGAATTCTGCCACTGAACCACTGTGGCCACCACACCCCCCTACTCTGCGCCATTGATTTTTGACAAAGGGATAAAAGCAATGAATGTAGGGAAAACAATCTTTTCCACAAATGGTGCTGGAACAATTGGATTTTCATAGGTACAAAATGAACCTTTCCCTGAACCTTGTAACTTAATGAGGTTCAGGGAAAGGTTGGATCACTAACTTAAATGCAAATTGCAAAACTATTAAAATTTAAAGAGAATGAAAAAGGAGAAAATCTTCAGGATCTAGAGCTAACCAAAGAGTTCTTAGATTTTACATCAAGAGCATGATCCATAGAAAGCCCGCCTTTCATGTGGGAGACCCAGGTTCGATTACCAGACCATGCACCAAAAAAAAAAAAAAAAAAAAAGAGCATGATCCATAAAAAGAAAAAATGAAAATTAAGATTTGATTCCAATTAAAAACTGTTATTTCAAAGACCTTATTAAGAAGATAATAAGACAACCTACAAAGCAGGGGAAAATATTTGCAAACAATATATCCAACAGAGGACTAATACAAAGAATATATTAAAAACTCTCAAAATTCAACCAGAAAAAAAACAAGCAATCCAATTAGAAAATTAGCAAAAGACATGAAGAGACATTTTCCTGAAAAAATATGCAGCTGGCAAATAAGCAGATGAAAAGATGTTTAACGGTAGTAGCCATTAGGAAATGCAGTTGAAAATCACATTAAGATATCACTACACTTCAAAAATTAGAAGTAGTGACAACAACAAATCTGATAAGAAAATGGAGATTAGATCATCCATACACTGATAGTAGAAATATAAAATGGTTTGGCCACTCTGGAAAGCAGTGTGGTGGTTTCTGAAGAAAACTTAACATACAACTACCTTAACTGACCATTTATATTCTTGGGTTTTTATCACAGAGAAATGAAGAGATATGTTCACACAGAAACAAGTACACAAAAGTTTGTAGTAACTTTATTCATAATAGCCAAAAACAGAAACTCAGATGTCCTTCAACAGGTGAATAATTAAACAAACTGTGGTATAGCTATGCCATGTGATACTATTCAGCAAATAAAAAGGGCATGCAAAACCTGGATTTTACTAAGTTTTAAAAAAGCCAATTTCAGAAGAGAATGCGTGCTATACAATTCCATTTATATAGCATATTGGAAGTGACAAAACTATAGTGATGTAGAAGATATTAGTGGTTGACAGGGATTAAAAACAGGATGGGGCATAATGTTGACATGCCTTTTCAACATGAAGAAGTTAGAATGGTCATTGCCTAAATATCCCTGAAGACTGAGACAATGATTCCTTTTTAGTTCCTAGTGTATTAAAAGAGCATGAAGGAAATATCTGAAACTGTGGAACTGCCACCCATACTATATTTTAAAATGTGTTCTACAACTACTTGTTAAACTGTACTTTGAAAATTATCACTTTTCTGTATATATGTTATATATCACAGGAAAAAAATGTTTTTAAAAAGGGGGTTAGGGCAGGAAAGAAGTGGGCATGACTATGAAAGAGAAACATGATGTATCCTTGTAGTAATGGAAATCTATATCTTGACTGTATCAGTGTCAATATCCTAATTATGATATTGTACTATAGCTTTGTGAACACTGGGGGCAACTGGGAAAAGAAAATGGAATTTCTCTGTGTTGTCTCATAAAATTACAAGTGAATCTACAGCTACCTCAAAATAAAAAATTTAATTGAAAAAAGAAAACTTAAGGTTCTTTGGAGTCATGCTGTGGAGTTCAGACTCTCTCTCTCTCTCTCTCTCTCTCTCTTTTTTTTTTTTTTTTATTGCTGTTAAGTGATAAGCAGCCGACAAAGAACTGTTTAAAAGGGTGGAGAGGAGGTTGACAAGAAGCAACTTGTATTTTAGAATGTTCTCTCTGGCATGGCATAGATGTGGGAGTGCAAGTGGGCAAGGCAGGAGATGGGTGGGCAGAAAGCTTAAAGAACACTCACTCAGTAGCCTCTGTTTTCTGGGTGAAGATCACTCAGCTACTGATCATAGAGGTAGCAGGTTGGGTAAAGAGCTTGAAAAGAATGGTGACAATTTAAAAACTGAAAGGAAAGATGTGGTGCTAAGGCTCAGTTCAGATTAAAGGCCATGGTTTCTTTTGACATAAATTTT
>PVIY010043284.1:0-20418 GCA_004026745.1 Myrmecophaga tridactyla
TTTTTTTTTGGCCCAGTAAGGAGAAGTTACTTGCCTAGGTTCATAGTTCTGTCCTTGATATAGGGGATATATATATATTGAGTTAAATGATGTTATTTTTGTTTAAGGCAGTTTTTTCTTAGTTGCTTTAAGAGGAAAGCAGCAAGTACATAAATCTGTTTATGTCTGAATTTTGTAGGTGTCTTCATTTTCTTTTGAAATGTAGATTAGATTCAAGGATGCCTCATTATCTGCAAATTCAGGTTGAATGTGAAGTTTTTACATGCTTTATAAGCCTTTATGAGTGGCAGCTAACATATGACTTTACCCTTAATTTCTAGAGTTGCAAATTGAACTCTTAATCTGAACCTAATCATAAATGTTTGTGAGTAACATGAGAGTCTTATGCCTGGATTGAGTTTTCATATTGTGATATATCTTTCTGTTATGTGATTTTTGTAACTCATATTTGAATCACACATTTAATGTATTTGATGAAATTGTGCCTAGGAACCACTGATGCAGTAAACCAGAAATAGTTTTTAAAGCCAAAAAATCTGTTGAATACATTGTTTTAAAAGAAAAAAAAATTTGTGAATGAATGGTAAGTCTAGCTGTAGTTCATCTGTCAAATGACAGGCAACATTGAGCTGCTTTTGTTGAGTGAGCACTTTAGAATTTAGCTCCAGATTCTCTTTTAAGAGACAGATAACAGTAATATTAAAATTAATATGGTGGGTATCTTGTCATTGACTCTACTATATACCATTTTAAATTATGGTGAAATGTTTCATATATGGTTAAAATTATATTTTATCGTAATTGAACTTAGCTGTTTGCCATATTTTTCTTTTATTTTTAGGCCTGCAAAAACTCAATCTGTCTTGATTTATCTACAAATTGCTTGCATGGAAGGTTAACAGGAAACAAAGTAGTGAACTGGGACATTAAGGTAAACTAATGATAAATAATGGCAACATATTATGTAAGTTTACTGATATTTTTAAAAAACTTATCTTTAAGTGCCACCAGATTGATATGGATAATAGGTCCCAGTTAAAATGTTTGCTGGCGGATGTACAGTTTGAACAATGAACAAATGAGTACTTGAATGACTGTATTACTAACAGTTTAATATGCTTCAGACTTAGTTGCCTTTTTTTTTTTTTTTTTTACTTTTGGGAGTTTTAATTAAAACTACAAATGCACCACACCCATTCTTTGCCATTTGGTGAGTCAAACCTTTACCCAATACAATTACTCCACTTGGCCCAAGTACAACTGTTGTGCTTAGCCTTCTTTGTATCCTGGTGCCTTACATGTTCCCTAAGTATAGTAGGTTTGCTATAAATGCTAGATGAATGCATGTTTGATGGTGAGAAATGCTAGGTCAAGTATCATATTTGAACATGTTTCTTTTTGTCTTCGAAGTTTAAAGTAGCTTTCCTCAGGGTGAAAGGAGGCTTTCAGCACATAAAAGAGTCTGGGTTATTTGTCATAAGTCTCCAAGTTATTTGTTACACTTGTTTTAGACGTTCTTCCCTGGATATCGTGTCCCACGTGGGGGAGTGGCAGTAGTTTCACTTGCAGAGCTGGGCTTGATTCAAGAAAGCTGATGAAGTTCAGGGTTTCTCTCTTAAGTGGAAAGTCACATGGTGAGCACAGTCAGGGTTTCTCTCTCATCTGGAAAGGCACGTGGGGAACACGGCATCATCTGCTACCTTCCCCTCCAGCTCCCCAGGAGATGTTTTCGTTCTTCGTCTCTAAAAGTCGCTGGCTGGTGGACTCTCCGCTTCATGGTTCTACGGCATTCTCTGTGGCTTTCTCGTGGCTTTAAAAAAAGAGAGAAACCTTAGTTGCCTTATTAAGCTATGATATGAGTGTAATAGTCTCCATAAGAAAATTTTGCTGCCTTAATTACTTAGTTCTTTGCCTCACTTTGAAGGATTCCAACCCCTCCTAACCTTCTCAGGTACTTTATCAGTTACCCGTTTTCTCTTGTCTCATGTTTCTCTCCCTACATTTCCTGTCTATCAGCTTTAAACAGAGTTCTTTTATCTCTGAAGTTAAAAAGATGAATAACATTTCCCCTTCCCTGTGTCCCCCTCTAGCTATTGTATCTTGTCTGCCTTCTTCATATGCCTTATCTTTATGTCTTAACTGGATGTTTGCTTCCATATAGAGGCCTCCACTTATCCTTCAAAACCCTTTTTTTGGATACCCGTAGCACTTGGTCTTTATTATTTCACTTAGCATGGTGTGTAGTCACTGTTTGCTTATCTCTCCAGTAGTCCTAAAGGAACTTGAAAGAAGAATCACTGTTTTTTTTCACCAGTGCTTGGCACATGCATATGCAGTAAATATCTGTTAACTGAGTGACTGAATTAGTAAAGGTTATTTAGGCTCACATGAAAGTGAGAGGTACCTTATTTTTTTAATATAGTATTTCCTTAAAAGATGTCTTAAATAGAAATCATAGCTTAAGTAAATTCAAAAGAAATATAAATTTTTGTATTTATAAATATAAATATAAATGGTAAGTGAAATAATAAAGGTCAAGTTATAGTTATAAATGAACTTTCTGTAAAATCAACAAAAACTTTTTTCTTCTAGTCAGTTAACACCCAATTAAACATACTTATTGTTTCAGTGGAACAGAAATTATTAGGATAATTCTGCCTATGTAAAATTTATCCATTAAATAATGTTAATCTCATGTTATTCGTGTGGCGTACTACATTTTTCCCTTCCACTTTGAAATAAAAGCATACCTGTTATCATAGTAAGATTTGTGATGTGATTGAAAATTCATAAGTTAATTTTGTTGTCACTTGTGAGAGTGGTTTTATAAGTTTAGTTCTATATTTTACTTATTTAGAATTAGCTGATTATTTGTGCCATGCATTATCTTCAGATAATGCTTGATTATCATTGATCTTCGGATCAAGGTAGTCCTTGGAGGTGTGGGTTACAGCTGTCTATGTCGATTAACAAATTAGACTTTTGCCTGTTGTGGAAATAAAAAAGGAACAGAATGATCAAGAGAAAGATCATTGTAATTTTATAATGCTGCAAAGTCAAACAAAGACAAAATAAGTTAAATGACAACTGGAAAAAAATCTTTGCCATCCAAAAAGCTGATTTCTTTAGTATACAAAGAGCTCTTAAAAATCAGTATAAAAACCAGATGAAGAAGATGCTGAAGTGTTTTCAGAAAAAGGAGTACAAATGATTGATAAACATTTGAAAAAATGTTCAACTACTCCTAATTAAACAAATTCGATTAAATAAAGAATGAGATTAAACAACTCAAACACATGGAGCCCAGAATGGAAATGAGGGCTTGTAGTTCTGTATAGCTTAATGTAATACCCGGATGCATCCCAGTGTATGCTGGGCAGATAATTAAAAGGTCTTAGAAAATTCCCTTGAGAGACTGGAGAAAAAATATGGAACTGTTAAACTTTCCCGTTGGGGAACCTCTGATACCATCTCAAACATTAGACTCCCAAGTTAATAGGTCAAGCCCTTAATCTTGAGGCTTGGTCTTATGAAAGTTTTTTCTGTAGTGGAGAAGCTAAGCCTACCTATAGCTATGCTTAAGAGTTACTTCCAGAAAACCTCTTTTGTTGCTCAGATGTTGCCTCTCTTTTTCTCTCTCTAAGCCTAACTGCAAGGAAAATCATTACCTTTCCCCCTATATGGGATATGACATCCAAGGATGAAAATCTCCCTGGCAATGTGGGACATGTATCCCAGGGATGAGCCTGGCCCTGGCACCATGGGATCAACAATACCTTCCTGACCAAAAGGGGGAAAAGAAACGTACTAAAATAAGGCATCAATGGCTAATAGAGTTCAAATAGAGTCAAGAGGCTATTTTGGAGGCTACTCTACACAAGCTTCAGTTAGATATTGCTAATTACAGTGGTTTGCTAAACCCTACCCAACACCTTTCTCGTTAACCCTAAAGAACACCTAGGGCTCTATCTGAGATTCTACAAATGTTTCACGCACTAAGATTATTTTTCCAGAAAACTGCAACCTTCAGATGGTTCCTAGGCCAGATAAGTCCTGAAATCCAGAAGGGCCAGCCTCTCCAAAAATGTTAACTAGTTCCATCTCCCTATCCCATATTATTGACACCCCTTTCCAACATGAAAAGTTAGAGTGAGCATAGCCCAAATACCCCTAAAGAATGGGAGAAGGATCAAAGGAGAAGGAAGAATTATAACAGAGGATTTAAGATAGAATTTAATGAATGAGTATGACTGCAGAATCATTATATTGATAGTTCTTCAGACTCCAGTTTCTTGGAGCAGTAAGAAAGAAAAACCTGAAATTGTGGAACTGTAACCTATCCCAAACCTTGAAATCTGTTCTATAATTATTTGTTACAGTGTGCTTCCAAATTTATTGCTCTTTTGTATATAAATTTCACAATTTAAAATGTTAAAAAAATAAGATTGAGATCATTTTAAAAGTTGTCAGAATTTAAATACTTGACAGATAATGTGAGAAGAGTATGGGAAAACAGGAATTCCTGTTTTTATACCCACTTTGGTGGATATATTAAATAATGAAATATTTGGAAGGCAAATGGGCAATTTCTTTATAAATAAAAAATGCCTTTTCACCCAGCAATTCCATATGCTTGGAGTTTGTCTAGCGGATATTCTTGGACAAGTACACCAAGTTATTGTTTAAAACTATTTATTACATCTTTATTTATAAGAGGACAAAACAGAAAGCAATATAAATATGTGTTAATAAAGAACTGTTAAATAAATTATTCTATGACCATACATTGCATGTGGTTGTTAAAAAGACTGAGGTAGCTCTGTTTGTTCTGGTATGGACAGGATCTCCTAGATTGTTATTGCATGAAAAAAAGTACAGAGCAATGTATTTGTGGTGGAAAAAAACAGTCTTATATGTGTATGTGTCTGTATTCCTACACACATGTATGCTTCCATCTATATAAATATAAATGGGCATGCAAGAAGGTATGTTTTTTTCTAATGCATAGTTATAACTGCTTGCCATATTGGCTTATGGAGTATTCTCTATGAGAGAACTAACTATCTTCTTGTTCACTTAGTGCAGGATACTAAAGGAATCCTGCACTGTCTCTGCCAATATTGGTTTAGAACCCTTATGGTTCTAATTATGCTAGAGTAAATTTCCAAACAAGTGGTTATATGATGAATAGCATTTATTTCTGCATTTTAAAATTTTAAATAATAAATCATAAAGTTTTAAGTACTTAAAGAATATCTTAAGGTTTTTTCTTTCAGTGATAAGCTTTAGTGAAAATATTTTAATTAATATTTAAAAATTGTCTACGCTGGCTAAATACTTTAAATGGATTGATTTAATTCTCACACACTTATGAGATACATTCTATTTTACAACAGATGAAAATGAGACCCAGAATGGCTAAGTTACCTAAGATCACATATATAATAAGTTATAGAGCTAGGATTAACCACATGCTGTTTGATTCCAAACACCATACTTAATAAGGTCTTTGCTGTACATTATACTGAACAAACATACATTTGCCTAAAGGTTTAGCACATTGTATCCTCATACATGCTATGGAAAATTTAAGTGACAAATTACTCTTGTTTTATAAAATTAAAAATTGTAATTCTCTTTTCAGGACGTTATAAACTGCATAGGTGGATTAAATGTACTCTTTCCTTTATTGGAACAAATTAGCCACTTCAGTGAAGGACAGAGCCTTGAAGGAATGAATCAAAACACAGTTTCTGAATTGATAACAGCTGAAGAAAGAAATTGGGTGGTATTGACCTCCACAAAAGCATCAGGTATTACAAGAATACAAAACAATCATCGAGAAATTTGAGAATTAATTGAGACATCGGTTTAGGTGTTTTACTACCCTTAGAAACTCAGTCATTTGTAGTTGTAGCAGCTCACCCTTAATTTTACTAGTGTAGTTCCGGAGGTTCATCGTACTTTGTCAAGCAACTTAGGATGTTGGTTTTACTCTTGACTGTCCTTAATTTATACTCTAGTGGAAATATGACAGCATTGTTTAATTTATAAAAGAGGAAATATTTACATGTGTGTATAAATATACAATATGCAATTGTGACTTTCTCTGATATTTATGTTCTCCAAGTGAGTCTCAGAGTCAAACTACTGAACCAAAAATTCCTTCTTTGTTACAATATGAATTATTATATTGAAAATGTAGTACAAGAGTGATGCGGAATACATGTTCAAAATTTCAGAATCAAGACTAGAGAGAAATTTAGTTGCAACATTTATCTTGATTGTGAAGCACTTTATTCAGAGACATCCTATCAACCAGGACAATCTTATTCAGTCTAATGGAGTTGCAACTCTTGGTGCCTTACTTCAGAAGGTGAGCCAGTCTAACATTGTATAGGTATGGCTGAAGAAGATTGTAATTACCAGTCGGTGTTGGGATTTTTTCTTCCTAAATATATATGTATTTAGATAAATTTAAATAAAATTATATTTTTAATTATAGTATTATAGCTTGTTATATTAATAGATATGATTTATTTCACAGGAAGCTTCTGAAAACTTTTATCAAAAATCCCTGTACAATAATTATTTGTTTTATGTAATGGTGTATAAGTATAGAACATTTTTTTTAACTTTTTTTTGGAGACAGGGGGTGCATGGTCCAGGAATTGAACCCAGGTCTCCTGAATGGAAGGCGAGCATTCTACCACTGAACCACCCATGCACCCTTTTTTTAACATTTTTTTATTATATAATATAATATATACAAAGCATAGACCATTGTTTTTTAGCTTTGGTATTTGGGATTTTTGATACATGTAAGACTGTTTTAGGAATGTAATATCAGGAATATGCATTAGCTTTAATAAAAAAAATAATTTTTAAGTTGTTTATATTTTTCCAACCAAAATTTTTATATTTATTTGATGTTCTGAATTAATCATTCGAAATTATAGCTTATTATTATTTACACTGAACTTCATAAAACCCTCTTCTGCTTGGATTTCAGGTGCCAAGCACCTTGATGGATGTAAATGTATTGATGGCAGTTCAGTTATTAATTGAACAGGTGTCATTTGAGAAAAATATGCAGCTCCTGCAACAAATGTATCAATATTTACTCTTTGACTTCCGTATTTGGAGCCGTGGAGATTTTCCTTTTCGAATTGGTGAGAGTAGGCTGATAAAAATTTTGTAGTTGTTTTGGAATTTTATAATTACCTATGTGACTGTTTTATAGGTATGTCATTTAAGAGTGAACTTTCTGTTTTAGGTCATATACAATATCTTTCCACCATCATCAAAGATAGCAGGAGAGTTTTCCGAAAAAAATACGGTGTACAATTTCTCCTAGATACACTAAGGATTTATTATGGGTATGATGTCCATGTTCTTTCTTAGTTTGATATTGTTTTCTATCAACTACTTGATTGGAACTTCTGGCTTGTTCTTTTCTAGCAATTCTAACATCCTTAAACCCAGAGAGAATGATAATATGAAGATTAAAGGAATGAACAGTGAACCACATAGATTGGGTTTTGTGTAGCTGTAGGCAAGTTACTCAACTTCTCTGTACCTAAGTTCCCTCATCTGTGAAAAGAAAATAATAAATCCTCCTAGGGTCATTTTGAGGATTAAATCAAATGATTTAATATGCATGAAGCACTTATAACTTTGTGTGCCACATAGTGAGTGTTCTATAAATGTAAACGTTTTCATTACTTTTAATCTTTGTCACCTAAATTCTTAACCTCAAAAGGTTTCCCTTTAAAAGAAAAAGAAGTCAAAGGTACCATCAATTCTAATGTTATGTTGAAAGATCTGTTTCTTATTTCTTTTATTTCAAAAAATAGAAAAATGGAAAAGCTAAAAATTTTAATTCTTGCTCTTTTGTTTTCTCTTTCAGGAGTGGTTGTAAATATAATGAACTTTCTCTAGATGATATTCGAACAATAAGGACATCTTTGTATGGACTAATTAAGTATTTTCTAAGCAAAGGTGGAACTCATGATGAGATACAAACTATTATGGGTTACATAGCTGCTACCAATGAAGAAGAGCAGGTGTTATTCTGAGATAAATTTTTTTTTCTTTCTAACATTTAAGTTGCTATGTCATCTTCTTAGAAACTTAGGTATTTTAGTAAATATGTGTTTTAGTTTGCCAGTGCTGCTATTACAAATACCACACAGTGGCTTGGCTTGAACAACAAGAATTTATTGTCTCACAGTTGGGAAAATAGAAGTCCAAAATCAAGGTCTGTGCAGGCTGTTCTTTATCCTGAAGTCTGTAGTGTTCTAGTGCTGACTTGCTGCAATTATTTAGAGTGCCTTCTGTTTCTCTCACCTGATGATCTGCTTTATTCTTTGGCTTCTCTGACTCATTGCATACACATTTTTTTCTGCCTTATAAGGACTACTTATATAAAGTAAGGCCACTCTGATTCAATATTGCCTCATATGAATAGGATCTTTGAAGATCTCATCCACAAATGAGGCCTCACCATCTCTAATAATAACATTTTTAAAGGTCCTATTTTCAGATGGGTTCACTCCCATAGGAATGCAGATTGAGACTTCAACATGTCTCTTTGATGGGGAACATGATTTGATCTCCAAAAATATGTTAAATGTGTATTAGTGGCACATGTAAATTTTATCTACTGATTGAAAGTTTAATAAAATAAATGGCAGTATGATTAAATATTTTAATTGACTAGAAAATATATTATGTGGAAGTATTTGCTTTGGCAGTTACGAAGTTAATTTTCATAGGCCACATAGTATATGTTTACCTATCATCAAAGTTACTAGGCATATTTCTAAAGTAAATTTTAACATAAGTTCAAATAAATTTTGCATAAAGAATAAATTGTAAATGTATTTCTGTTTCAAAAATATTTTCACAAATGTATCATTGAATCCTCAGGAATACTGTTGAGGGCATTGGTTCTCAATATATGATCTCTGACAAGCTTTACCTGGGAACTTGTTAAAAATACATATATTTCGCCCCCTCATCCTCCACCACCACCAGCTACTGAATCAAATTTTCCCAATGATTCTGATGCACAGTGAAATTTGAGAACTATTGCTGTAAAGTATACAGAATAGGATTTAGTCTTCCCATTTACACATTTGGAAATATATATTCCAAAAGATTATGCACTTAACTTGGAAATTCACACACCTAATAAACTTGCAACTAGAACCCTGACCTATTTACTGCTGCTTCTGTGCTCTTTGCATATACCACTCTCAGATCTCAAATTTGAGCAGCTTTAATTTACATTGACTAAAATATTTTTGTCCTCTTGTCATCATATCATATTCATTGTGTATTCAATGCAATATTACTTCATAGTTGGTGTTATATAGCTGATTAACTAAAACTTATCTCTCCTATAAATTTGAACTGCTTCAAAAGCTGCTCATTATTTAAAATGACTAGCCAGCTTATTTTATGATGGCTCAGTTGTCACCTCTATGATTGATTGTCAATGACACTTTCTTAGTCGATTCAGTCGAATACTTATTTGTTGTGAACTTGCTAAAAACACAATAATACTAGGCAGTGTGATGGTGGCTCAGTGGCAAAATTCCCACCTGCCATGCTGGAGACTGGGTTCGATTCCCAGTACTTGCCCAAGCGAAACAAAAATAATAATACTGGAAGTTGCAGGTAATGCAAAAATAAATGAATTATTTTTACTTGTAGTCTAATGATATTAAGAGTCAATAAGAGGTTTATGAAGAGCTATGAAGCAAAGAAGAAAGATCCCTACCTGTAAGAGAGATACAAAGTACTATGAGGTTTTCATGCAAGGATATTACATGTTGAAGAGACTTTATGGAAGAGATGGCTTTTCATATGGACAAAGCAAGGTGATAGTATCCACAGATGAATGTGGGCGTTGACAGAATATACAAAAAGAAATAGAAAAGCCAGAGTGTGTCAGAGGGAAAGATCAGAGCTCATTTAGAAGACATCAGATAATCTAGTTAAGCTGGAACATTATGATATATAGGATTAAATTAAATAAATATTTTATGGCTTGTGACTTTATTTGTACTTTTTTTATATAAGTGTAATTAATTGTTTTGTGTTTAATTTTAAAAGCTCTTTGGAATTTTGGATGTACTCTTCAATCTTCTACATACCAGCCCAACTAGAGGTCAGCTTTTCTTACTTCTCTTTGAACCAGGAAATGCAGACATACTTTATGCTTTGCTCTTAAATCAGAAGTATTCTGACAGACTAAGAGAAGTCATATTTAAGGTACAAAATTTCTTAAGCATCTTTATAATTTGTGTTATTTGTAGATACTTGATTTTACTTGCAACATATCCATTCTATGAATATAATTTTTTCGTATTTACTTCTAATTTGAAGTCATTCAGTTCATTTTATGGTTTTTTCCATGTTTTACTTATTTCTGAATTTTAAAACTACTTACATGTAATCTGAGCAATCATCTGAGTGGAAAATCCACTTTGCCATACCATCCTCAATATAAAATCCTCTCATCTCCTTTTTTATTAAGCTGGGTCTGTATCACAGTTCAGAACATTTTAATAGTTAATAATGATAATAAATAACCATTATATTGTACCCAGGCACTAGGCACTTCTCATTTATTAGTTTACTTAATTTTTGCAACAATTTTATGAAGTTGTAGGTATTACCATTCTCCCCCATTTTACAGTGAAGAAACTGAGGCCAGAGAGATTCGTAACTTGTCCAAAGATATAGAACCTGTTTCATAAAGCGATTCAAATAGTCACTTTGAACTTTGACTGAACCCACCAACTCCAGCTTTTTGTTAATGAAAAGTAAGGAATCAGTCATATTTCTATAGTCAAATACATTAAATTTTTTCATAATTCTGTTTGTAATGACTGATTGATTGCCTTGTGACAGTTGTTTCCTCTTACATCATTAGACTTATAAAGCTTTCTTATGGGGTCATGTTTGAATTGCCTGGATTTGGAATCCTTGAACTTTGAAAAACAAAGGTCCATAAGAATAGTCTGGCATAATATCTTTTTTTTACATATTAAATGTTATAAAATTTATTTTTAAATAGTTTAACAGAACTTACCCTGAGTTTTAGTGTTTCAGAATAAAATCTATTGTACCAAAATTTTGCGCATTCAAAAAATTGTGGAAACCATGATTCAAGTCAACAGTTTAGTGCTTTGAGATTCCATGGGTAAATGTGATTTCATTTGTCTGTGAAGAATTTACTCTGCTTCCTTCTGGCTTTTTCAAGGCTTTCAAAAGTAATCATTTCTCTTGGCAGTTGAAACTTACTCTTTTCTCTCTCCAGTATATTGTCTCCTTCACCTTTCATTCTTTGTAGAAGGGTTCCATAGCCCATGCCATACTGGTAGGGATAGACAAAGCCTAAAGGAATGATAGGGAAAAAGAAGGCTGGCTTCTTCTTTTTTACTACTCCAGCTGTGAAAGAGATGGCTACAATGCCAAAGAAAGTCCCAAAATATTTGAGGAATTCCTGAGATCAAGCAATCTGCTTGGCCATTTATCTTTCCCTCATTTCATTCTTCATCATTAGCTGTCTTTCCAGCTGAAGTCATGCATTCATAAGCATGAACTCTTGTTGATTTTTCATGTTTTCATTCTTAGATTTTGAAAATATAAAACCCATCTTGACTGGACAGCCAGCAGCAGAAGCAGGGGGACATGGTGATCTTGACTGTGGCCTCCTGGTATAGGATCTTGAATATTGATTATGATGACCACTAAGGCTGCTCTTTAAAGTGTCTGTCCACACAAGGGTTCCTTTATGGAGATTGTTATTTCTCCAAAACAGCCTTGTAGGAATTGCTTATGATGTTACTCTGCCAAGAACCCCTTTATATGTAGCATTTCAGTATCTCACTTTCAAAGTTGTTGATCTCACTCCAGGAAGTCTACGACTACTAATTCATTCACTCATTTTAGCATATGGGTGGGTTTCTTCACAAAATGTTTCCTTGTTCTTGAAAAATTTTTATTACTGTTACATAAATAAATTGCTAAATTGATACAGAGATGTCTTGCAGACACATTTATTTCTCCTGTAGGGTGCAGGATTTGTTTCCATCTAAGCCTTGGCCATTAAGAAAGAAAACTTAAAATGATATCTACTTTCATAAGTCAAGAAATATATGTAAACATTAATTTTTCAAATACAAATTTTATTTCAATGCCAATTCTTTTTTTTCAATTTATCCTTAAATTCATTTTTAATGCTATGTATGAAATGAAATGTTCCAACCTTTTAGTGCTATCATTTTTTTATACTTGAGGAATAAAATGATGTTCCAAAAACATTGTTACAGTAGTGTTTTATTTAATATTACCTAAGTGACAAACTCTATATTGGACGATATATTTCTTGTGACCAGGTTTTAGAACAAATGTTGAAATGCACTAACGTTTATGAACGAAGTAAACAACGTATTCGACTCAGAGAAGTTGGCTACTCAGGATTGGGACTTCTTCTTAGTGAAGCACCTATTAATATTGCTCTCATTAAAAACCTTACCAATCAAATCATAAATACAGGTATGACTCAGGCTGATAATGTTAATATACATTGAATAAATGTTCTTAATAGCAGAGTTATTCTATTTGATGGCTCTCAATATTTTTCCTGGAAAGTTTTTTCCCTTCTTAGATTGCTTTTAAAATTTTAAGTGATCTGTTATTTGATTCAGGATTGTTTTCCTTGGGTACTGTGTCTTATAGACCACTATTGTTTTTGTCTCCCTAGTCACAGTGCTGACTACTCAGTAGGACTTCAGTAAATGTTTAACTGTTAATAATTAAGACTACATAATGCAAAAAAAGACATTAGGTAAATATGTATAAAAGATTGTCTTTTTTCTCCAAAAAGCTTAAAGGCAAAATGAAGACAAATTTCAGATTTTTTGTTTTCTTTCTTCTTAATAAACTTTTTTTCAGTACTTATTACAAATTGTAGAATTTGTGCCAGATGCTGGGGATTCAAAAAGGTATAAGATGAGGTCCTTTGTCTTGAATAGCTTAAAATCTCAGTGATAAGACATGTACATAGAAAGATAATCATAAAAGAGCCAAATAATATGGATAATATGTTCAAATAATCAAAAGAAAAATAATTGAGGGTTGACTCAGGAAGGTATCAAACATCTTTGTAAAATTTGAACCTATTTATAATTCTTATTTTAAAATGAAGCAATATTTCAGCATTCATGCAAGTATTATCCATAGTTCTCTGTGGTTATTTCTGAAATTAATTTAATTCTAACTTTTCTTTTCCCACAATAGATCCTGTTATTAATTTCAAAGATCTGTTATCTGTGGTATATATGTCTCACAGAGCATGTATAAATGTCAGAGTGGTCATCTGCAGAAAGGTTAGTAAAGTTCTAAAATATACTTTAAAAACAGCCGTATCATTATACTGTGAATAAATTTTGAAATGAATTTTGTTCCAGATAAAAATTTTTATTTATTATTTTAGAAATGACGGTTGTATAGTTTCCTTTTTTAAGTAAATCAACTTCATATATTCATAAGAAATCAACTTATGAATTTGTTCTTCTTAGCACTACGTGGTCCTCCAAAAATATGCCTTTTCCAAAGTCAGAAACTTATTATCAGAAAATAGTTTCTTTATCAAGAAACTTCAATGAATATGAACATTTCTAATTCATATAATATGTTTCAGAGTTTCTGAATCTTTTGAAGAATTTTGTATGATTTTTTTTTTTTTTTTTTTAGTTTTCTACAAATGATTTCCCTTCCATGTATCCTTTAATTCTTACCCAAGTCAGGAAATAGTGCCCCTTCTAATTATAACCTCCTTTTCCCTCTACTAGTAACCATTGACCTATCTACTATTTAATTTGTATCCTTGCTTGTCTTTTTAATTTATTCCTTAATTTATGTCACAGTATTTTTTTTGTGTGGTCATTTCACCTATATATATCTTTTTCTCTTTAATGATTGCATAGTTTCTATTTTATAGCTATTCTGTAAAGTATTATCTCAATCCATATTATTGATGGACATTTAGGTTTGTTCTAGTTTGCCACTGCCAGAATGCAATATACCACAAATAGAATGGCTTTTAAAAAGAGGAACTTAATAAGTTACAAGTTTACAGTTCTAAGGCCATGAAAATGTCCCAATTAAAACAAATCTATAGAAATGTCCAATCTAAGGTACCCAGGGAAAGATACCTTGATTCAAGAAGGCTGATGAAGTTCAGGGTTTTTCTCTCAAGTGGAAAGGTACATGGTGAACATGGTCATGGTTTCTCTCTCATCTGGAAAAGCACATGGTGAACACGACATCATCTGCTAGCTTCCTCTCCAGGCCTCTTGTTTCATGAAGTTCCCCAGGGGCATTCTTCTTCATCTCCAAAGGTCACTGGCGGACTCTGCTTCATGGCTCTTGTCGTCCTATCATCCTTGTCTACTCTCTCAGAATCTCCAGCTTTCTCCAAAATGTTTCCTCTTTTATAGGATTCCAGTAAACTAATCAAGACCCGCATAGAATAGGTGGAAACACATCGCCATCTGGTCAAGTTTAATACCCACAATTGATTGAGTCACATCTCCATGGAGATAACCTAATCAAATTTCCAACCTATAGTGCCGAATAGGGATTAGAAGAAACTGTTGTTCTCTTTTAAAAGGATTAAAACATGGCTTTCCTAGGGTACATAAATCCTTTCAAACCAGCACAAGTTTGATTCCTGTTTTTCCATGTTATCAATTGCTGTAAAGGACATCTTTCTACATATAACTTTGCCTGTTTGTGATAATATATCTGTAGGACGTAGTCCATGGAGTACAATTCCTTCATCAAAGGGTATTCATGTTTTACATACTGATGGATTTGCCATAGTGTCCTTAAAAATATACATTTCCACAGTGTGTGACAGTGACATTGCCATGCATGGTCTCAACCCTGAGAATCTAAAGCAGGTCTTAGAGATTGGTTCTTTCCCTTCAGTGTACAATTGGATAGAAACAGCTTACAGTGCAGCTAGCCCCTAGTTTTTATTTATTATATGTGTATAATATAGATAAAAAATAAGTTATTTTATAGAATCTTTACAGTCATAAAATCATGACAGGCTTCTTTGCCAAACAAAGCTTAATCTGGAAGAAAAAAAGTGGGATTCTACACCAGTAGAGTAGTGGTGGCCACTGATTGAAAGCATTAAGGAAGAAAGAAATTTCACCTGTCATGATTCATTGATTTCTGTGTAGAATGCATTAGTAACATTAATATTGAAGTCACTACCAGCATTATTGTCTCCTGCTATGAAACTGGTCAGAATTAGAACTTCCATTAAAAGAGATAATGTAAACACTGGGAGCCAAATATGAAGTTCTTTTCATCTACACAGATGCTTATTACACAGAAGTGATAGAAATGTCTTAAAGTTCTTAACTGTTCTTAACTGAATTTCTGAGAGCTGAGGCCTTGTTTTTATAAAAAAAAAATTGAAATCTATTGGATAATAAAGATCATATATTGCCATGTCAAAGACTCCTTTCAATTTCACCTTCTTATTCAGGCTAAATAGCAGCATCCATCTTATTGGAATTTATTTTTCAGAATTAAAGTTTACTTTTTCTTTTGTTTGTACTATATAGACTTAATGAAAAAAGTTGTTTTGCAGAAGCAGCCTTTAACTTTGTCTGAAAACAAATGAGACAGGGAAGCATTACTCTTGGTATACCAAAGTTTGACCAAAGTGTATTGTGTGTCCTATTCACTCTCCTAGCTCTAGTGCCTAAAACTGTGCCTGGTAAAATTTGCAGAATAAGTGTTGTAGACTCATGGAAAATATCTAGTTGTGAGGATATAATGTTTATACATTTTATACATACCATCATTCTATTTATAGTTTCTGTCTGGGCAAATTAAATTAATAAAATGACTATCTTGGCATGTGGAGGATCATTTTAATTAGTTTTCTTTGGTTTATATTTCAGCAGATATTTGAATACCTCTCTACTTTATATAAGGTAAATGAGAAAAATGCGGATTAGTTAGAAACACCATGTCTGTTCAATGAATAGTTTATAATCCTGTTAAGAACATGGTCTTTTAAAAGCACATCCTCCCGCATCGTCATTGAATTAATTTCACATTAAAATAACTGAAAAGACACTGTTTTTAATGTAAAGTACTATATACTTTTTGAAGAATCTTATATTTTTAATTTCTTTGCAGATTTTACAGATTTTGCAGTCCCAGCCAGATGCAGCACACCAAATATCACAACAAGTGGGTTGGCAAGACACCTTAGTTAGGCTTTTTTTAAAAGCAAATTTTGAAAATGGAAATACTCTTAATAAGCCCAGTAGAGTTGTCTTAGTGAAAGGCAATGACGAAAATATTTCCACTGAAGATATTAAGAGGAACCCTGATGAAAAAACAGATGAGGAAAAAACCAACACTTTTGCCTCACCTAATGTGTCTTCAGATCCGTGGAGTTTGGAGGATAGACACTTTCTAGATTCAAGCATACCATTATTTCAAGAAGACAGCTCTGTGGGAGAAGTGTCTTTCAAATCAGAGAATCAAGAAGAATTCTGGCAGCATAACCCCTCACATTTGAGTTTAGATCTCAGTGGAATTGACTCATGTGAACTGAGTGATAGTGGAAGTCAGATGCCAGACAGCCTGCCTAGCACACCATCCCCAGTAGAACCTACTAAATTGTTTTCTGTACCGTCTGACAAAGAAAGCAGCAATACAAATAATATGGACTTTATTGATGACTTCTCTTTTTTTGAAAGCCAGAAGGTAAAATTCCTTATCTATCCAAATGCATTTTTATTTTTCTGATCCTTAGAAAAGTATGAGCAATTATTAACAATTTCATGTTATATTCATATTCTAAATCTCATAGTCAAAGATTTAGAACACTAGAGGCCCTAGATTGTGAGTCTCTTGAGAACCGAGTCTCTGTCTAGTTATCCTCTTCCTCTAGGGCCTAATGAAGTGCCAGGTTCAACAAGGCACTTTTTTTTTTTTTAATTTTTTTTTGAGAAATATCCACACATGTACAGACCTATCATATTACAAAATCAGTGATTTCCCTCTGATTTACTCACAGTATTTAAATCTATGCAATTTTTACCCTTTATTTCCCCCTATTATTTTTTTATCCTTTTTTTACCCGTCTGTCCATACTCTAGATAAAAGGAGCATGAGACACGGGATCTTCACAATCACACAATCACGTCGTAAAAGCTGTATAGTTATACAGTGTTCTTAAAGAATCAAAGCTACTGGAACACAGTTCAGATACTTCCCTGTAACCACTCCAATACATCATAATCTTAAAAAGGATATGTATATAATGCATAAGAATAACCTCCAGGATAACCTGTTGACTCTGTTTGAAATCTCTCAGCCACTGAAACTTTATTTTGTCTCATTTCTCTCTTCCCCCTTTTGGTCAAGAAGACCTTCTCATTCCCAGGATGCCAGGTCCTGGCTCATCCTTGGGAGTCAGGTCCCACATTGCCAGGGAGATATACACCCCTGGGAGTCATATCCCACTAAGGGGAGGTAGGATGTCAAGTTGACTTAAAGAGAGAAGCCACATCTGAACAACAAATGTAGTTCCTGGGGGGGGGTGACTCTCGGGCATAATTATCAGTAGGCTTATGGAATAAGCTTCATAGAGGTAAGCCCCAAGATTGAGGACTCAGCCTTTTGAATTAGCTGTCCCCACTGCATGTAAGAATATCAGGAATTTCCCAGATGGGGGAGTTGAATATTTCCCCCTTTCTTCACAGTGCCCCAGGGGAACTGGGCAAACACTTTTTTATTCTCTGCCCAAATTGCTCCGGGATATATTGGGGATCCCACTAGCCTATACAAACCATGAAGATCTGATGCCCTCTTCAAGATTCCATGAAATTATGGTGTTCAAGTAAACTGACCATACAGGTTAAATTAGATAATGTGCTGCCCAAAATATACATTTTGCCTCAAATAAACATCTCTACCTTTGGTCTCACACAGAAGTTGAAGTTTGAAGATATGGGCCATGTCATCCTTTACCCCATATTCTGATTTCACTTAGTCCTATTCAGATCAGCTTCATTCATATCTCTAGATGAAGTCTGATCACTTTTAAAACTTTTAAACAGCTGAATGGAATTATGCTGACTTTCATAGCTTCAGTGCTCTAATTCAGTCTCAGGTGTCACATAAATACCTGAAATCTCAGAGAACAAACAGTCAGCAAGGCTCTTTTAAAATATGTTAAGTGATTACAATCAGTGTATGTGATGGTTCTTATGATAGGCTTTTTAGCACCTCCTCCTTCCAAAAATGTAATTATTTTATGTTGTTGTTTTTTTAATAGAGATGTGAGGAGGAGCTTCTTCAATTATTGCCAAATATTTTGAATTATGTAATGTGTAAGGGACTAGAAAAGTCTGATGATGATACTTGGATTGAACGGGGACAAGTGTTTTCAGCACTAACTAAGCCAGGAATATCCAGTGAGCTACTTCGACCATCAAATGAAATAAAACTAATGTAAGCATTCAGCTATTGATTTGCCACCTCCCCCCTCCTTTTAGAATAGGCAGGAGTCTAAATGTTAGTAACTGAGCATTCAGTTTCTTCCAGGTAGAGTTAAAGAAAAGCTTTGTTCGTAGCCTGTTTTCCTATCTTTTGCCATCTAGTGAAATCAAGAAAGGTTCCCAAACTAATTCCAATGTGAGGGGATTTAAATCGTAAGTTAATTTGATTTTTTAAGTATTAAAGACTTGTCTTCTGCATTATCTAAGGACTTTATGCAGTGTTTTCTACAGGCTTGTCCAAATTTGAGTGTTTCCATGCTACTGCTAGAGGACTAGTATTTTGATGAAAATTACTGCTCTAAAGCATGTAGGATTCCATGAAGATGATAGGACTCTAACTCTAGCACTCTAGGGTACAATAACCACTTTGTTCTTTCATAGCACTAAACCC
Organism: Myrmecophaga tridactyla; assembly: GCA_004026745.1. NCBI lineage: Eukaryota > Metazoa > Chordata > Mammalia > Pilosa > Myrmecophagidae > Myrmecophaga > Myrmecophaga tridactyla. The sequence goes on from PVIY010043284.1 coordinate 19,012, forward strand.
TCAGTAAGACATAATAATGCTCCCTCCTCCCCCCTCAAGCTCCCTAGTTTCACCTTTGAAGAATCTTTTTTAAGTGTCTCTTAGAAACTGGATTATGAGTTATTTTCATAACTTTTTTACAATTAAGGAAAACATACATCTTTTACTTGGATTTTAATATTAGGTGTACTAAAGGTAGATACTCCAGAGATTTAAAAGTTGTTCCATTGTTATTAAATTTCATCTACACTTTCTTGATGATACATGCCAAGGGTAGTGTATCTTTGGAGGTAATAAATATAAAGAACTGTTTGGTTTTTTTCACCTGTGTCTTACTATTTGTATAAACTTACAGTGGTTTAAGAGGACTTTGTTTAACACTTAGTTTGCTACAGAAGATGTTAGAATGGGCAGTCACAGAAAACAGAGAAGCAAAAACTAATCCAGCAACTGCTGAAAATGCCCTTCGAATCATGCTGATCGTACAGGATTTTCTGCAGTCGGAGGGACTAGTTAATTCAAACTTGTGGACTGAGAAGGTACAGTATTATCCTTTTGAAATTATATGTGGGGTACTTTATTCAAAGTAAGAAATTTCACACACACACACATCCCTTTAGAACATCAATATATAATCAGATATTATCAACAGAAACAAGATGTAATAGTCATAGATTTTGTTAGTTAATAGCATAATTCCTTTGGACTTTTACCCATTGAAAGCTAATTTGAAGTATTTATGACTTATATTAATGTTGGGAGAAAACATCATAAGTAGGTCAAAAACTGAATGTTTTTATTTCTCAATTTTTTCTTCATGATAGCTTTTGGAGAATATGTTGCTGCTTTTTGACTGTCTGTCAGACTGGTATTCTGAAAGCTCAGAATGGGTAAAAGTCTCTCAAATTCAAATCCAGTTGCTTCTAGGATTCATTGGAAAGGGTAATTTGCAGGTTTGTCAATTCTTTTACACTATTATCTCTACTTGCATGCTGCATAGGTATTATTTATGATAACTAAATGATAATGTCTTTTCAGTATTTTAAATTTTTTATTATTATTTTTTTTTTTACATGGGCAGGCACCGGGAATCGAACCCGGGTCCTCTGGCATGGCAGGCAAGCGTTCTTGCTGCTGAGCCACCGTGGCCTGCCCAAATTTTTTATTATTTTGAAAGTATTCATAATTTTACTTTTGTTTCAGTTTTGTGAGATCAGAAAGGAGCTTGAAAGGCAGTTAATTGATGATTTTTATTTCTTCTTATGATTCATTACAATTTTAAAGTCTTCCCTTTAAAAGATTTATATATAGCTTATATTAGAAGGCATTACTCATATCACCTATATTCAGTGTTGGTAGGTGCTATACAGTCTACGTTAGATGTTTTTTATCTGTGCAGTTTAGGTTTTAATATTTTTTAGGAAAATT
>PVIY010043285.1:0-20359 GCA_004026745.1 Myrmecophaga tridactyla
ACAATTTTTAAAATATTTGGGTGAAGGAGGTGGTGGCTCTGAATTAGCAACTGTCTCATTTAAATCTAGGGTCATGGACAGCTCTATCTGGACCTAACGAATAACTCTTCTTTGCGAGGGAGGTAAACCAGCCCTTCCCCACTTCCATGGTTCCAGGTCACGACTGCCTGCAGCCTCTACTGAGGACTAAGGAGCTTCATCTGACTCAAAGAGGGGGAGCACCAGGACACTGGCTGTTATTTCTTTTCTACTCCAGGAAAGAAATAACAAGTAAAAAGAAAAAAAACCCCATACATCCTATACTCTTTACCACCCCCTCTCATTGACCACTAGTACTGCATTCTACAGATGTTTTTTACCCCTTGTCCCCCCATTATTTATTTATTTTTTGCCCTTATTTTTTGTGCTCATATGTCCAGACCCTGGATAAAGGAAGCATCAGCCACTAGGCTTTCACAATCACATGGTTGCATTGTAAAAACTATATAGTTATACAGTTGTCTTCAAGAGTCTAGGCTATTGTAATACAGTTCAACAGTTTCAGGTACTTTCCTCTAGTGATTCCAATACACCACAAACTAAAAAGAGTTATCTATATAATGTATAAGAATAACTTTCAGGATAACTTCTTGACTGTGTTTGAAATCTCTCAGGCACTGAAACTTTATTTTGTCTCATTTCTCTCTTCCCCCTTTTGGTCAAGCAGGCTTTCTCAACCCCTTGAAGCTAGGTCATGGCTCATCCCAGGAGTCCTGTCCTACATTGCCAGGGAGATTTACACCCCGGGGAGTCATACCCCACGTAGTGGTGGGGGACAGCAGTGAGTTCACCTGCCGAGGTGGCTTAGAGAGAGGCCATATCTCAGCAACAAAAGAGGTTCTCTGGGGGTGACTCTTAGGCATATTATCAATAGGCTTAGCTTCTCCATTGCAGGAATAAATTTCATAGGGGTGAGCCCCAAAATTAAGGGCTCAGCCTATTGAATTGGTTGTCCTCAATGCTTGTGAGAATATCAGGACGATGGGGGAGTTTAATATTTTCTCCTTTCTACCCAGCCCCCAAGGGGACTTTGCAAATACTTTTTTATTCTGTGCCCAAATCACTCTGGGACCCATCAGGACATCACTAACCTGTACAAACCAACAAGATCTCATGCCCTATTCAAGATTCCATGTAATTACGGGGCTTAAATAAATTCACTATACAATTAGATAATGTGTTACCAAAATATAATTTTTTTTTGCACCAAATAATCATCTCTTCCTGAAGTTTTTGAAGTTTTAAAATATAGACCATGTGTTTTAAAACCATTACTCTAAAATTTAAAAGACCCTCACAGTCTTGGTTTCTAACCTGCAGCCAGTGTGACGTAGCAGTTTTATAAGGATTCCTGGCTACCACAAAAGTCTATTTGAAACTAATTAGTGCTTTGTAATGAGGAACTTTTAAAGTTCAGAGAAAATCCTCATATTCAGGAGTTAATATAATTCAGTGAAATTAACCATGTAAATGTTCAATGAAGCAAATGATTCAAAAAAGAAATGAATAAAAATAAGGATGAAAATGAAAAAAAAAATATATAGACCATATCATCCTTTGTATTCTGATTTACCTTAGTCCTATTCAGATCAGCTTTATTCATATATCTAGTCAATGTCTGACAACTTTTTCAAGTTTCTTTTTTAAACAGTTGCTCTATGGGGTACTGCTGACTTTCATAGCTTCAGAGCTCTAACTCTGAGTCTCAGGTGTCACACAAATATCCGAAGTTTCAAGGAATGACCAGGTTATACACAAAAAGCTCAGTATCTCAGAATTTACAACCCTGGCATAGATGTGACTGCTGTAGGAGCTTACAATGTAGGAACCTTTGCAATAGGCCCCAACCTGATAACCCATGCTCTTGACTTCAGTTCTCTGAATTTGTATGTTGTAGTTAGTGTATATGAATGAAGCATGATAATATTTGTCTTTTTGTTTCTGACACTTCATTCAACATTCTGTCCTCAAGTTTCATGCCTCACAACTTCATTCCTTCCTGCAGCCACTCAGGAGTCCATTGTATATATACACCACAGCTCCCCCTTCAGTTCCTCAGTCATTGAACCCTTAGGCCACCTCCATCCATTATGAAGTGTGAACACTGCTGCCATAAACACCACTGTGCAAATGTCCATTTGTGTCCCCATACTCAGAACCTCCAGGTATATACAGAGTAATGGGGTTGTAGGATCATATGGCAACCCCACCCCCAGCCTCCACATTGCCTTCCAGAGGGGCTGTACCTCTTTCTCCACAGTTTGCCTAGCACTTGCATCTCTCTGTTCATTTTTAAACAGTTTTATTTGCACATCATCCAATCCAATCTAAGTAAAAAATCAATGTTCCTGGCATAATCACATAGCCATGCCTTCGCCACCACGATCTATGTGAAGGCATTTCATTTTTTTCCTCTGAGAATCCCATACCCCACACCCTTACCACCCGTTTATTGAAATTTAGTTTTGGCACATTGCTTTTCTTACATGCAGTGGAAGCAATGAACATATTCTTAACACTAACACGCAGGCAGATTGCAGAACCACTGGTCTGGAAAGAGGAGACAACAGAATCCTAGAATCCTAGAAGCTGGAAAATGGGCAGGAGAAGCGAGGACACTGCCATGGAGTGGAGAGGAGAGGAGAATATCAGCCAAACAACGAAAGGAGGAAAGTATCCGGAGCATCAGCAGCTGCACAACTGCTTCACTTTCTTCTGCAAGCGCTGAGAAATGTGCAGGGGACTGTCCTGACAGGACAGCGGTGGGAGTGTTAGAGAAAGCTTCACCAGGGCTCCCAACCAGAACCTCCTGAATTAAACCCACAGAGCTTGCCAGCCACCCTGCTGCATTCTGGAGGGAGAGGATGAAAGCATTCCATTTTTTTTTTCATTGTTCCCCCCTTGAGCTTTAATACTAATGACAATTTTCACATTTACTCCTTAATATATATGGTCATGTTTGCTTGCGTATAAAATAATGGCTTTAAAAATATATGTATATTTGCAGTTTCAAGTTGGAAGATGCACCAGGTTTGTCCTTGAGCTTTATATCACCACAGCCCACAGCCAAGGACTAGGAGAGAAAGTGGACCCTAAGAGTAAGACTGCCCTCTGGGAAGGCACAGCCTTGAGCCCCACTGTGGGCCTCCCCTGGCTGGTGGGGACCCACGATAAAGGGTGGGGATCTGGCACATGGGGGGGTCCTCATGCTTGAGTTCATCCCGGTTGCCCCACTTTCTTGCTGACCCCACCTGTCTGTCTTGCTCGAGATTATGTCCATGGGGAGTCTCTGGCCCCCTCAGTGGTTGGATTCATAACAATAGTGGCTTGATTAAAATAGGAGCCCCCCGTGCAGGGAGGGTCTGTGATCTCAGCCCACACCTACACTCACCGTGGGTGTCTACTGTCATCTGACAGAGGACCCAGACATCAGGAAGAGGCATCGGTTTCCACCCGGTCACACAGCGGGCTGTGTTGTACTTGATCCTGACCTGCTTGCATGCAGTCAGACAGGAGCCAGGGCAGAAATTTGGGTCCATCAGGTGGTTGAAGAGGAATGCAGTATCCACTTACAGGAAGCAGGGTGGAGTGCAGAATGGTGGATGGTAGGATTTCCCTCAGGCCCACTGAGTGGATGGGTTGCGATTGATTAGTGATGCCTGACAAGGGCAGGTGAGGGGGAGGTGAGGAATGCTCACCTTGTATGGGCTGCCACTGTTCTAAACAGACACACCCACCTAATCAATTTTGATTTTTGAGGCGCCACCCCACCCTGAACTAGTTTTGCTTTATTTAGAGGGACCCTGTCAATCAGGTGTTCAGTGTTTCTCAAACTGGCTGCTGCAAACCCACAGAGATGTGTGCACATCCTCTAGAGAGGCAGTTTTATAGTATATTTATTTTAAAATGTTCTGGTTATTTTTCATTTTTCAGTAATGATTTTGTAAAGGGTTGTGTATTTTTTTTTTGCTTCTTGGTTTTTTTTTAAAGTTGAAAAGCAAATCTGTTCTGTTGAATTGTTTGCTTACAGTTGAAAGGCATTTTTCATCTTCTAAAACTTGAAATTCTTAAATCAGTACTTTTCAGCCTGGGGTCTGCAGATATGTTTGAAGTTCTTTTTCTTGAAAAGGAAACTTGCTCAAATTTGTGAAATGCTGATGGAACTGACCAGATTCCACCCTAATGGTTGAGGGAAAGTGGCAGCTTTTTGTTTCCTTCTTCTCTATCAAAGAATTTCACAGATCCAGAGGGAAAAAACAAAGCCTGCCCAAGAGATCTGGGATGGGGGGAGAGGACCTGACTGGTATGATGCAAAGTCACAACGTTTTGTTTTTATTTATTTGAAATGCATTCAAAGTTTGTATTCCACCAAACAACAAAACTGCATTTATTCAAATGGAAGAACTTTTTTTTAAAATAAGATTTTAAGTGAAATAAGTTCTCCATAAAATCAAGAACAGCACAGCAGAGTACATATTGATTAAGAATGCTGGTTAGAGAGAAATGTGTCAGGGGTTCAAATCCTGGCTCTGCTTTTCATTAGTTCTATTTTTTTTTAACTGCAAGGAAGGACCCTTTACCTCACGTGATGGTCAGGTTCATGTGTCAACCTGGCCAGGTGGTGATGCCCAGTTTTCTGGTCAGGCAAGCACTGACCTGTCTGTTACTATGAGCACACTTCACGGACTTAAATCATGACCACATTGGCTGCATCCACAGCTGTTTGCACTTGCAATCAGCTAAAGGGAGTGTCTTCTGCAATGAGTGATGCTTAATCTAATCACCAGATGGCTTTAAGGAGGATTCAGAAGAGACAATACTCTTCCTGCTTAGCCAGCCAGCTTCTCCTGAGAGTTCATTGAGGACCTTCATTGGAGCTGCCAGCTCGTGTCCTGCCCTACAGACCTTGGACCCTTAAATCCCCATGGTTGCATGAGACACTTTTATAAATTTTGTATTTACAGATATCTTCTGCTGATTCTATTTCTCTAGATAACCCTAGCTAATACACCACATTTGGTCTTCATCTACTCATGATGATACAATCAAGGTAATTGTGTCTTTAACAGGACCCTTTCAGGATTAAAAAACATAATCCATGTAAAATGTGTACAATGGAGGCTGGCATGCGGCTTGGTGCTCCTTGCCAGACAGAGCCCAGTTTGACAATAATGAGTTTAGAAAGCAATCAATGGCGGGTAGAATGGAAAGGGCACAAATGAACTTTCTGGGAGAACAGAAATGACTAGACCTTATTTATGTTGTAGGTGACATACAAAGTTAAAACTAATTAAATTGATGTTATCACAATAAAATTTTTTTTTAAAAAAAAACAACTCATTTAAAAAACAACTTGTAAGAAAAAAAAAGAATCAGTGGTTGCTTGAGATAAATATGTATTCCTCATTCCTAGTTTTAATTTATGGTACTGTCCATTTTGCCCCTTTGCCTCATTTTGAATTTTCCTTCCAATTTTTGTTTTGTTGCTATTTTATATTTCTATATGATCCATCTTAAGCCAGATTTAAAGCAGCAATGACTTGCTTTTATTGAGGGTCTACCTGGCACTGTGCTAGGTGCATCCCATTTATTTTATCAGTGCTCAAAATAATAGTCTCAGGGAGAGATTATTGCCCTTATTTTATGTCAGTGATCAGTGAGCCCCAGAGTATGTGTGTAATCTAGCCACAATGATGTAGTCAATAAGTAATAGTGATGAAAGCATCCATTAATTCATTTATTCACATAAAGAAATAGAACAACATGAATTAAAACCTAGAGACATTACAGTCAACAATATAAATGAGAGAAAGAGAAAGAAAGAGAGGGAGAGCACAAATATCCATATCAGGAATGAAAAATGTCATATAAACGTTAAAAAGTGAAAGGATATTATAAAACGTTTATGCAAAGAAATTTTCAAATTTTGACAAAATGGACAAATTAAAAATAAATACATGTTATCAAAATTGATCCCAGGCCCAGGTGGTTTCACCAATGAAATTTGCCAAATTTACAGAGTGGAAATAATGCCAGTACGGCATAAATCATTGAAGAGAATAAAAAATAAGGAATATTTCCCATCATGTTTTGAAACCACCGTAACATTAACACTAAAACCTGACACAGGCCTTACAAGTCAGTCTCATGTAGAAACAGTCTCATTAGAAGCAATCTCATTTAAAACAACCAAATAAAACCCAATGATAAATGAAAAGGAGAATATGTTACACCCAAGTTGGTTTTATTCCAGGAATGCAAGGTTGGGTTACAATTTGAAAACCACCTCCGTGTTAATTTTCCCCATTAGCAGGAGAAAAACCATAATTTTTTTGAATAGAAGCAGAAAGGACTTTTGATAAAATGCAAAATCTGGTAATCAAATAAACCCTTAGAAAATGAACAAGTGAAGTAATTCTTCATTAGATGAGGGAACCGATGAAATGTCTTACAGCAAATGAGGCACTGAAGTTTGAAAAGCTTAGAAGCCTTCCCTTTGACGTTGGAAATCAAGGAGAGTCCTCACTTGATTCTCCTAAGTGATCTGGCTGGTGGACAAAGGGAAGGCAAATAAAATACGGTAAAAGGACTGGAAAGAGAGCAATAGAAGTCTTATCCTCAGACAAGGTGATTGTCTGTGTGGGAAATGGCAAGGTGATCCCACACACGGAAATGCTGAGGCCATGAATGGTTGAGACAATCGTGGAAAAGAACACTAAGACATGAGGACTTGCTGTACTGGCCTCAAGACTATGATAAAGCCACAGTAATTCAGATGGGAGGTGGTGGGAAACAGACCCATGAGAGAGAAGAGAAGGCCCAGAAACAGACCCACGCATGCATGGGCACAGGATTCATTAAAAAAGTGTTATTGAAAAGCAGTACAGTGATGCCATTCTTTCAAATAAATTGTGCTGGGTCAGTTGCAGATACATACCTAAAACATATATATCCAAAAAGAAACTCAGCTACTACTACTACACACATACACAAAGATCAATTCCAACAGAAATGCATGAACAGACATGCCAAATAAGATAATGCAAAGTTTTTAAAAGATAATACAGGACCCTTTCTTCATGATCTTGAAGGAGGGAAAGATTTCTTAAAATTGGGAAACCAAAAGCACTAGCCAAAGAAGAAAAAGATTGATAAGTTCTTCTACATGAATTAAGAACTTTTGATCATTAAAAGATACCATAACAGAGTAAAGCATCAAGCCTTAGAGTGAGAGATATGTGCAACACATGTAAGTGATAAAGAACTTGCACTCAAGATATATGACAGCCACTATAAACCACTAATAATAAAAAGACAACCCAGAAAATAGTGGAAGTGTTGCTAGAGATATAAACAGGCAATTTACAGAAGAATTTACTCAAATAGTCAATAAACATATGAAAATATCTTTAACCTTATTTATAATCAGGAAAAATACAACCTAAAACCACAATGAAATAAACATTATATATCTACCTGATGGCTAAAATGGAAAATACTGACAAGGCTGTGAGTTGGCAAGGATGTGGAGCAAATGGAACTCGTATGCACTGATGGTCGAGTGTAAATTGATTCAACCTTTCCTGGTGAAGGCAAAGACACCCATAACTCCTGATCCAGTGATTCCATCCTTAGGTACACACCCAACAGGCACTTGTGCACCAAGAAGTGGGCACAACAGTGTCATAGCATTATTCATAAGATCCCACCTCTGCAAACTTCTCAGGTTGCCTTCAACAGTAGTATGTACAAATAAACATGGATACCCATCAGTGGAAACATGCAACAACGGACATGAAAAAACAAGAACAGGGCAAATGGACAAACAATGGCCCGAGGCCTGCTTTTCTGCAGTGCCCTACTTACACAACCATCTTTACAGGGTTGCAAAAAACAAAACATAATGAAGAATATGCCACAGAGACCTTATGTGGCTTGCAAAACCTAAAATATTTACTATCAGGCCCTTTACAAAAAAAAAAAGCACCAACTCCTGGTAGAACAATAAGTACAATGTGAATAAGTTTCACAATTATATTGTTGAACATATCCCCGAAACATACATATTTCATCCCATTTACAGAAAGTAAGAAATAAACAGGTATAACTAAGTTTGGGTGTGCAGGATGCAAGTTAATCAACACTGCATGGTTGAAAGCTTTGGTCCAGGTACCTGTTTCCCACACCTGGCTGGGCAACAGGGTCACCTGAGAAGGTTTTTGAACAAACAGGCACATCTCTAGCATCTTCCCGTTAAATCCAGATCCCCGGTGGTGGGTCCCAGATAGCAGGGTGATGTAGACCAGTGGCTGCTGCCTGATTGCTGCAGGGCTGTCCAGGGTGTCCACCCAAGATCTGAGGTAGGCAGAAGGAGCCCACTGTGACAGGCACACCCATGCCCCAGGCTCAGAGGGTGCTGTATAAAGTTTGGGGTGTGCGTGGTAGTTTTGCTTCTGCTCATTCAAAAAAGTGTATGTTCAGGCTTTATTCCCTACCATGGGCATGCTTTGTTTAATATAAAAGAAACAGTATTTTCCCTTTTCCAAATATTTGTGTTAGGGGACACAGTAGTACATTGGCTTTCACCATCTCAGCTCACGGCCAAGTTTCCTGTGGGCAAGCAGACCACTCACCAGGAGCGGGCTACACCTGAATGCTAAGGGTATTGCTGACCCCAAGACAACGTCATTTCTGTTCCAAGCTGGCTTTGGCACTGAAAGTCCTGGACTTGGGCGGAAGTCGGAGACGAGAAACAGAGACAGAGACACGGCACCAGCAGTGGTGAAAAGAAAGTTTGTTAATGGAGGAGCAGCAGGGAGAGTGGACTCAAGAAATCAACTCTTATCCCCCTGGATCCAAGTAGGGGTTTTTAAAAGGGGGTTGGACATGATTGTGTGATTGTGAAAATATTGTGTCTGATGCTCCCTTTATCCAGGATATGGACAGATGAGTAAAAAAACAAGGACAAAAGTAAGTAAATAGGACAGTGCAACCATGGCTCAGTGGCAGAACTCTCGCCTGCCATGTAGGAAAACCAGGTTCAGTTTCTGGAGCCTGCCCATGGCAAATTAAATAAATAAATAAATAAATAAATAAGCAAATTAAAAGGAGGGGGAGGGTATGAATTTTTTTCTTTTTCTGGAGTGATGCAAATGTTCTAAAAATTATCAGGGTGATGAATAAACAACTATGTGATGATGCTGTGAGCCATTGATTGTACACCACATATGGACTGTATGTGTGTGAAGATATCTCAATAAAAATATTTAAAAATCAATAAATAAAATAAAAGGGGGTTGGAGGTAGACTTAGGTGGGGTTCTCATAGGTGGGCTTTTGGGAGTTGGCAGGTTTCCATTGGCGAGGTTAAAAGTTAAAATAGGGTGGGCCACGGTGGCTCAGCAGGCAAGAATGCTCGCCTGCCATACCAGAGGACCCGGGTTCGATTCCCGGTGCCTGCTCATGTGAAAAAAAAACAAGTTAAAATATTGCTTTTGTTCTGCAAGGTTGTAACAGTCAAGGTGGGGGGTGGGGGGGCAGAAATTTGGGCAAGGGGATTTATTGCACACTGCAAGGTTGTGGCTGCCCGAGGGCAGATGTTTACAAGGGGGCATCACCAGAATGCTACTGCTGCAGGGGGCCGGAGAGCCTCAAGATATTGATTCTCGGTGGTGGCACCTTTCGTTGTTGCTTGTTCCTCTGGCTCAGCTGTCACAGGCGCCTCCTCCAGATTCCCAGGCTAGAAGGGGGATGGGGCGTGCCCAGGATACATCCTCTCCCTACCCACCAGGTCCTGAGGTGCACTGCCCTACCTTGGCTCCGGCCTCATTGTAACCTGAGGTCACAGGACAGGAGACCTGCACAGTGAGTGAAGAGGCCTGCTCGGTGTGGGTGGTCAGCAGGCGGCACTCGGGGCCACCCCTCAGCCATCGGCAAGGGCAGCCCACGCCCGCCGCCAGGACCACGAGGCTCATCCCGGGTATTCAGAGAGCCGTGGGGTCGGTTGGCATTGCCTGACAGGAGGGGGTCAGGGTGGTACAGGAGCCGCCCCAGTGCCCGCTTTGATGTGGGAATATTGATTCACAACTCTGGTTGCATAGAATTTTTTTTTTTCTGAATTACTAAGCATCCGGACCCCTCCCCAAGAGCCAATCCATCAGCCTGCGAGGCGGGGCGGGAGCATGGGTGTGGGGAGCTCCCGGGGTGTGGAGGGCAGGTGGGAAGGGGTCCTGCACCGCCAAGGCCTCTTAAGCAGGGTGGCCTCCCGTCCCGATTTGTCCGGGACCGAGGGGTTTCCTGGAACGGGGAAATTTCAGGACTAACTCTGCCAAAGTCCTGGGCAGAGCAAGGAGATGGCAGAGGCTGTGTAGCAGGAAGGGTGGGTCTAGGGGGCCAGTTCTTCCCGGTTTGCCCAGGACAGTCTCAGTTTTAGCAGTGAAAGTCCCAAGGGCCAGGACCCCCAAACCACAGGCTAGAGGCACCCTAACCAGGAGAAGGAAAAGAACAGAAACAATAACAAAAAGAGACTGCCCCTGTGAACTGAAAATCCAGGAAAGGAGCCCATTTTCCCCCTGAGGGAGGCATCTCAGCCCTGGCTCCGCTTTGGAATCACCTGGGGGTGGGTGTGGGGGGCCCGGATGCCTGAGTCCCAGCCCCTGAGACTCGGCTCTCACTGGTTGGGGCTACCTGAGCTTCAGGATGCAGGAGCTCCCCAGGAGCTCTCAGGTGTGGCCTTGGGGAGCCTGGCTTGCTCTCAGGGCTGCTGGCCCCGTGGGTGCCAGTCTCCTTCAAATGCTGCACCAAAAGCTGCTCTTCGTGCCTAGAGGGAACCATCTGGAGCTGGCGCTGTTCTTTGGATGCTTTCATTTCCATTGTAAAATTCATGGACGTTCCACATTGACAGACCAAGGCATCTTTTAATATGAATCTATTCTTCACATTCAAATTCTTAAACAAAAGATGCCCTGGGTTTGTCTTGTTGTATCATCCCCAGCGCATAGTAAGGGACTCCTGAAAGTTAGTGACCCCAGCCCAGGAGGGGCAGGACCAGAGCCCCTTCTCCCCCCACCCTCCCAGTAAGCCCCAGACTGGGGGTCCTGAGCTCGACCACACGCCTTGCCACCCTGTCCTTGCCTTGGGTTCATTTTCTGCACAGCCCTTTTCTCTCCCACTCCAAATCCAGGTCCTGCTGCTCTAATTTATGAGCTATTGTGAGCCCAAGAAGCTCTCTTTGTAATGAAAGGAGTGTGTGAATCAACCAGTAACAATGGGGAGTTGATGAAAATACGAGGGCCCTTTATGTACCAGGGACCTTGGAGGGGCTTCCCACATCCTCTCCCACTCGCACACAGCTAAAGGTGAAGCTGTATTATTCTCATTTGATGGGGGCCATTATGTCCCATAAAGGCTAATTAATTTCCACAAGGTCACAACACCGGATTGAGACGCATTTGTTGAGAATCATTCTGAGCCGGGTTTGGACGGAACAACACAGGCTGCAGCTGGGTTTGGAAGGTAAACAGTTTCCTTCATTTGGCACCTTGCATCCCTGAGGCTGAGGTCCTGCCCCCACGCCGGCTGGGAGAGATGGCACTAATTAGATAATTAGGGAAAAGGGACATGAGAAAGGGCTGGAGTGGGCTGACCACCCACTCCTGTTTGCTCAGCACCGAGGGGGGATTTGTGGGTGTGATGGGCTGAATAATGCCCCCCAAGGACAAAACATCCTGATCCCCAGATCCTGTGAACATGTTTCCTTACAGGGCAAAGGGGATTTTAGAGATGAGGTTAAGTCATAGGTGGCCTGGGGGCGTTATCCTGGGTCTTCCAGGTTTGCTGGGTGTAATCACAGGTTCCTTAGGAGAGGGAGGCAGGAGGCGCAGTTACGGGGGAAAAGATGGGAAGCTGCTCTGCTGCTTTGAAGTTGGAGGAAGGGCAAAGAACGAACGGATGCAGGTGGCCCCCAGACTCCAGGAAAGGCAAGGGAACAGACTTTCCCCTAGAACCTACAGAGGCAACATGGCCCTGTGACACCTTGACTTTGGCGCATCGGGGAATTCTAACCTTTGGAAATCCAAGAGAATCCATTTGTGCTGCTTTAGGTCTCCAGGCTTGTGGTTAATTTGTTACAACCGCAATAGGAAGCAGATACAGTGGGATATGGAACATTCAGGGCTAATGCCTGGAGTCATGGGCAAACGGGGGCAGGCGGGTCCCCTTAGCTGAGGTGGATCTAAATAGACAGACAGCCACTGTCCTCCCCATAGGCTTTGCACTCAGCATTGGGGCAGGGGGTTTGGGGCCAAAACAGCAGTGATAACGACAAGGTTAAAAAGCATTTTGAATCTGAGGATCTGTCCTTCTCTCTTTTCCCTGAGCATTTACTTTGCACTTACTTCATAGACCACATGGTTCAGCCATTCTCACATGGATACCCCTTGGACCCATGGAGCTGGGGAGACCTTCCTGGAGGAAATGTGTCACAAGGATTTTAATTTGTGGGCTTCTTTTCTAATATTGTTAAAAGAGTTTTAGAAAACCTCTCTAGTGTAGTGTTCATTCATAAAGAAGACATTTTTATAATCTAAGCTTTAGATTCTTAAATCAGCATCTTCTCAATTGGAGTACTCGGACGTGCTCTCGCCACCTTGAGATTTGGTTTCTTTTAAGGTACAGTTTTCTCAGGTTTAGAATTGCAGATATCACTCCTAGATGTTTTCCCTGCTGGGCACTATAAATGTCAATGCTGTGCTTTCCCATACTTTCTCCGTGAACCTTCCTAGAGCCACAGGAAGTAGACAGCTGATGTGAGCTCTGAAGTGGGACAGACGCAGTGGTGTGCTGGGAAATGCTGAATGGGCTTTCCAGAAACAATATGTGCATATACAGATGCACCTATGTTTATTATAAACTTTACTGATATAAAAGATGTGTAGCAAATAATTCACAAGTAACAAGTTATATAATACTCTATTGTAAATTCGAAACATCTAAAACTGTAACTTGCTATTTCTTGCAAAATCCATTATCAGATTTTAAATTCTATCAGTGCCCCAAATTGGGCTGTGAATGAATGCTTGATTGATATGTGATTCAATAAAGAAGTTGGCTCACATCATTGACAACACATGTAGTTCTAACATGAGTGTTGGTTGCTGTTTTCATTTATATTAATTAGTCAGACAAAAGATGAAATAACAAAGACATATGTCAAAACTTCACTCATTCAACAATGGCATGAGTAATGTCCTTGCCGAACTAGGTAATGGTTTTTGAATACAGAGAGGATATTTCCTCACTGTTTTTGTGTTATTCACAATGTAACAGTGACAGCCAGGGTGCATTTAAGGTTTCTCTGCATTATTGACATTTGCTACATCACTTTCTTAAGTCTGGACAGTCAACCAAACAATGTATCAAGGACTGGCTTCCATACTCCGTCATGACCAGTTTCAAGCTCCCCATGGGTCAGTACTGAAGATGGAATAGAGAAGAGATGAGCACAATATCAGACAGGATTTCCACCATGTAGACCCTCAGACAGATGTAGCCTCGATAAAATAGATAAGAGTAAATAATTTTAGTTCAATAATTAGGAAGTGATGTTATCTAAGTAATTGTTAGCTTTGTTTTTTTTATGTAATTTACTTGTGTGAAAAACTGAATTTTTGCGCTTTGTGTTTATTAAAAGGTACACCCATTTGTTTTTCTTTATTTTTATTTTTTAGGTTTTTTTTTTTTACTCATTTGTTTTAAATATAAAGATTATTTTTCCAAATCTGTGAGTGATACTGAACCTCAGGGAAATTGAGTGTCAGGGTAGAATAGTGAAGAATACTGCTCTAAGCCCCCACCTTAAGAAGCTATAAAAAGAGAAAACTAAACCCAAAGTTAGCAGATAGGAGGAAAGAATAACAATAAAGAGAAAAAAAAAAAAAAAAAAAGAAAACCTAAAAACCATGGTGAAAACTCAACCAATAACAAAAAACTAGACCAAGAGACCTAGAGATCAAGAAAACTACAAGAACAGAAATCTATAGGGCATTATTCCACATGGCTATAAATGCAACATGGATATAAATGCAATATCCTTAATAAAATATCAACAGATCAAATCCACCCCCATATTGAAAGGATAATATGCTATATACAAATGGGGTTTGTCCTTAGAATGCAACATTGGTTAGATATTCAAAACAATCGACGTAAGTCACTTTGTAAGCAGAACAAAGAGGAGAAACATATGTAGAGAAAGCACTTGACATGATTCAATATTTTTACAAACTTTTAGCAAAGTAGGAACAGAAGGGAACTTCCTCAGCATGATCAAAGGCATTTTCACAAACACAGCTAAAATCACACTTGGTGAAAGACTGAAAGTAGACCAGGAACAAGGCATGGATGTATACACTTACTTACCTTACATTTTAGAAGACTAAGGGGAAAAATACAAGAAAAATAAGGTTACATAGATTGGGAAGAAGAAAGTAAGACTGTCTTTATTCACATATGACATGATGGTGTATGTTAGAAAATCCCAAGAAATTCTTAAAAAAAAGAAGCTATTAGAACAAATGAACTTTACTACAGCTACTAAATTTTATAAAAAACCTTCTGAGAGTTCTTTCAGATTGCTTAGAATCAATACACAAAATCATTTTTATTTCTATGTACTAGGAAACAATTAGAAAAAGAAAAAATATATTTCAACAGCATAAAAAACTTATCAAATTCAACAAGGCACAATAAACTTAAAACTACCAAACCTTGCTGGAGAAATTTTAAGTCATCAGTAAATGAGAGATATATTGTGTTCATGGATTGAAAGGCTCAATATTTATCTACAGAGGTGAAAAAATGCCGATAAAAGTCCACAGGGTTTTTTTAAAAAAGTTTAACAGATTTATTGAAGGAATAAAGCAGGGAGAAAGCAGGTGGGAGAGTGAAAAGGAGAAAGCAGGTAGGAGCCTGAAATTGGGTCTTGCCTGGGGAGCCAGCAGGAAGAAAAAGAAAATGGCTCCTGCTTTTTTTTTTTTTTTTTTTTTGGTAAAAATTAAACTGATTCTAAAGTTGATGTGGAAATGCAAAGGACGTACAACAGCTAAAAAAATTTAAAACAGAAAAGCAAATTTGGTTAACTTACACTAACTGACTTCAAGACTTATTATGGAGCAGTGATCAAACAGTGCGGTATTGGTGTTGAGTGACAAATAGATGAATGGAATAGAAAACAGTCTAGAAATATAGAGTCAGTTGATTTCCAACAAGGTGCAAAGGGAGTTCCATGGGAAAGGATAGGCTTTCAAAAATTGATTCTGGAAAGGTTGGATATCTATATGTGGGGGGAAAAAAAAGAACCTCGACCCTTACCGCAGGATATATGCAAAATTTAACTCAAATCTGATTCTAAACCCAAACCTAAAAGCTAATATTACCAAACATCTGAAAGAAAACAAATAAGGACGTTTTCATCACCTTAGCATAGACAACTATTTCTTAGATCTGACCCAAAACATGGATCATAAATAACAAATTGATAAATTTTAATTTTGATAAGGTCTAGTGTCTGTGATTACTCCAGGACAGCATGTGTCAAAAAAAGACATATGTACTGCCCTCCCCCCAGTACATCGGACATGACTCCCAGGGGTGTAAATCTCCTTGGCAATGTGGGACAGAAATCCTGGGATGAGCTGGGATTCAGCATCAAGGATTGAGAAAAACTTCTCCACCAAAAGAGGGAAGCAAGAAATGAGACAAAATAAAGTGTCAGTGGCTGAGAGATTTCAAACAAAGTAGAGAGGTTATCCTGGAGGTTATTCTTATGCATTATATAGATATCCCCTTTTTGGTTAATGGTGTATTGGAGTGGCTGGAGGGAAGTATGTAAAACTGTAGATCTGAGTCCCAGTTGCCATGTTTCTTGAAGATGAATGTATAATGATGTAGCTTTTACAGTATGACTATGTAATTGTGAAAATCTTGTGTCTGATGCTCCTTTTATCTAGGGTATGGAGAGATGAGTAAAAATAGATGGATTAAAAAATAGACAAAAATTAGGGGGAACAAAGGTTAAAATAAATTGAGTAGATTGAAATACTAGTGGTCAATGAGAGGGAGGGGTAAGGGATATAGTATTATGAATTTTTTCTTTTTAATTTTTTTTGCTGGAATGAGCCAAATGTTAAAAAAAAATGATAGGGGGTGAATACACAACAATGTCATGATATTATGAGCCATTGATTGTACACCATATATGGAATGTTTGTATGTCAAGAATGTTTGTATGCTTGTTTAAGTTTTTACAATAAAAATATTTTTAAAAGACCTATGTGCATGCTCATAGTAATTTGATTTATTCTAGTCCCAAACTGAAAACAACCAAATGTCCAATTATGGGTAAATGAACAAATGCGTTTAGTGTGTCCATATGATGGAAGGCTGCTAGGCAAGAGGGCAGTCAGCCCACTGCTGGAGCACTCAACACAGGGATAGAAAGAAGTTGGACACTTCCATCTGTTTACACTATCACTCCATTTATATTAAATTCGAGAAAAAGTAAAGCTCTTCGATATGACAAAAAGTCTATCAGTACTTGCCTCAGAGGGGCATTATTTCCTGCGAGACTTTCCTGGTAGAGATGGAAATGTTCATTATCTTGACCATGTTATATAGGCATATTCATTTGTGGAGACTCATGGAACTGAGCTACACTTTGAATGGGTGGCTTTCACTGTATGCAAATTGTACGCAGATAGGTTGATTAAAGAGATGGGGGCGGGAAAAGATTTTGCATGACAGCAGGTCGAATCCAAAAAGTGTGTGACTGGATGGAGGGTGGTACTTGAGAAGGCAAAGCCAGAAAGAGCCGGATAAGGGCTGTGAAGGAAGATGGTGACCCCATGGCTGGGCAGGGAGGGGCCGGGAAGGGCTCTGGCCTGTTTCACATGACGGACGGCGCTTGCCTGAGTGTGGGGTGTTAATCCTCAAAGATTGAGGAATTATGTGTCTGCGCCAAGATAAGGCCACCTTAGGGCCACTTTCGTTTGGGGAGCACATCTAGATTCCCCAGAAGGGGAGAATGTACCCCAGAAAATGGACATTTAAGCTCTTGGGGAGAAAAGTGAGTTATAATATTTGGGTGGTAGTCGCCCAGCATTCAATCCTGCCTCACTCAAACTTGGGGTCCAGCAGAGGCCAGACCCAGGGCTTCACAGGCACTTTTGCCCCGTGGGGCCCATCTGACCATTTGGTAATGTCTGGCTGCAGAGCAGGGAAACTTGCTGAGCTCTTGTGATGCATGAGGATGTCCAGCTGGCCAGTTGGTCGGCTCAGGTGAGGCTCACTGCAGACTTCATGTGGGCAGGTGGTCATTGTCTCCTGCATGGTTTATGGAAAGTTTTGCTGGTTTTAAAACACGGAAGGGGCAAATAGTGAGAAATAGCAACAGAATCGTTTGAAATGAGGAGAGCAAGTAAGAGGAAGACCAAAATGCATTACTGACAATAGGAAATAAAGACTAAGGGAAAAACAAAACAAAACAGGAATGGTTTTATACCTGAGCCTGGGTTTGACTTTGGTCTCCTGGGCACAGTCAGTCCTGGAACTGAGCACATTCTCCTCTAGGGAGTGCCAAGGAGATCACAGCCCGGGGTCCAGCTCAGGAAGCTGGAGGGGACGCCAGAGCCCCCTGCAGAGGTCTGGGCCTGCAGGACCAAGGTGAGGGGGGTGGGCAGTGAAAGGGGGGATGCAATGCCTCCATTACTCTGAATTCTTTTGCTTTGTCTGTTACAGTTCTTGGGAATTTCTATTAAAATTCATGGGAACCCATGATGATGAATATACAACTTTGTGATGGCAGTGTGAGTTATTGATTATATATCAAGAATGGAATGATATGGTAAGAATGTTTGTGTTTGTATGTGGTTATGTTTAATAAATAAATAAATAAATGAATAATTGAAAAAAAAATTCATGGGAACTAAGGTGGTACGACAGTGGCTCAGTGACAGAGTTCTTGCCTGCCATGCCGGAGACCTGGGTTTAATTCCTGGTGCCTGCCCATGCAAAAAAAAAAAAAAAAGAAAAAAATTCATGGGAACTTGACATTTTATTTCTATTACAGCTAAGTACTTTACAATATAAAAGTACTTGCATTTCTTAGTTTTCAAAATTTCAAGTTAAAAGATGTTCTGCATTTGTCCTGTGGCTTTACCTAGGCCCCAGCACATGACCACAGACCCCGGGCCTGCCCTGGTCTGAGATGCCGGGTCCCCGAGTCGGACATGTAGCCCAGCCTCCTACGGTCCCAGCTCAGGACTCCATGATGGGTGTTCTGGTAATGAGCCCCTCTCCTGGGTCTACTCTACTCCTTTCTTGTTCACCTTCCCTCTCCTACCCACTCTAAACCTCTGCCCTGCTGCTCTAATTTACATGCCATTGTGAGTCCTTGAAGCCCTCTTTGAATGAGGGAAAGTATGAATCTAGACCTAACAATGGTGGTTTGATTAAAATTAGCTCCCATTTATAGAGGACCTATTATGTGCCAGGCCGTGGGTAAAGTGCTTTACACTCTCCCACTCTGTCCTCACTCCAACAAAAAGGGAGTTGTTTGATACTCTGATGTGATAGAGGACACAGATTAGTCACACAGCCAGCCACGCTGCATTTGATCCTGAACCAGTCCAGCCTCCCACAGAATTCCAGACTCAGTATCCAGTTCCAACCTAGAGTTTCCACTTGGGTGTCCAAGAACACCTCTAAGAAGCTCCTGGAGTCCAGCTGCCCCCGAGGCTTATGATGCTCAATGTCTTCTTCGTCTCAGTTTATGCCATTGCCATCCTTTCCTTCGCTCCCTTGTTGCTTTGGAGTCTTTCCTGGACTCCTTTCTTGTCCCTTGTCCCCCATGTCCAATCATTCAGAAAATTCTCTTGACTCTACCTACAAAAATATATCCACATCTGCCCACATCTCAAATGCCTACCCTGTTTTGAGCCCAAATCATCAACTTCTGCTACCTTCTGACTTGCCTCCCCAGTTCCTTTCCAATAGAAAGAAGTCTATTCTTCATACAGCAGCATTTAAAAGTAATAGTTGATTATGCCACTCCTCTTATCAAAACCCTTAAATTTAAGTACTTCCAGAAAAATGGAGTAAGGCGCTCAACCAACCTTCTCTCCAACAAAAAACTACCCAAACAACTTACCTGGTAAAAATTAATTTAAAAAATCACTTCAATTCTCTGAAAATTGTCAAAAGGGCATATAGCAAATGGAGAAACTTTTTTTTTTTTTTTTTTTTTTGCATGGGCAGGCACCGGGAATTGAACCTGGGTCTCCAGCATGGCAGGTAAGAACTCTGCCACTGAACCACCATGGCCCACCCCTAATGGAGAAACTTTCATTCAGGAAAATCTACTACATATCAGTAAGAACAGAGAAGGTCTGAAGCATTTGTGCCATTACCTGCCCCGTTATAGCCTTTGCCCCTCTGGTTATGGAAGCTTTGCCCTAGGTGTTCTATTCCAGGCAATTGTGACCAAGAAGACGGGCTGCCTCTCCCCCAGCTCCCAGCCTGGGTCTATGGTTCTACTCTGGAAGATTAGTCGGCCAGCATTTTCATCCCCTCGGCCTACCTCCATGTTGCAGAAGTTCTATTCCAGGAGGTGTAGCCAAGAGAACTGTTTTTTCCTTCCCCTACTCAAGTGCCACTTATCGAGTGAAAGCTCTAACCCAGGCATGGCAAGCTCAGAATACTGGGCTACAGTTGCCTCCTCTCCAACTCCACGCCAGGAGGGACAAACCAAGAAGACCAAGTGCTGCCACCGGCTCACCCCTCCCCCATGTACCAGCTCGGAGAGCGGGATTGTCATTCCAGGAAAGGTGGGTTCCTGTTACCAGTTTCTGTGCCATAGTGCAGGGCTTCTGTGCAGGGGGGAAGGCAAACTGTAAGGATGAAGTTCTCTGCAGATCTCCCTGAGAGGATTGATCGCTCAGAACAGATTGGGGCCAGAACTCCATGCCCGAGGGCATTGGTGGAAATATGGAAATTTGGGGGAGAGCAGTCAAGAGCATGCTAGTAGCTCCATATACAAGAAAACGGTAGCGCAGCCAGACGTTTAATATAAGAACCAAGAAAGGAGACAGTCTAGAAGAGCCTTCTTAGGAACTAACTCAAAACTGTGGCTCAAAAAGTTGTGTATATTTGCTAGGAGTAATCAGAGAAGATGTGAGCAGACTCAAAAGCATTCCCCAGGTCACATATCAGACCCATAGTGGAAGCCGCACTGGCACATGGGGCTTGAACACAATCTCTCTTCAAGC
>PVIY010043286.1:0-20417 GCA_004026745.1 Myrmecophaga tridactyla
TTCTAATCTATTCTTAACAGTTTATCCTCTTGTTTTGTTTTGTCTCAGCCACTACAAATCCAATGGAGTAATAATATCCCCACCCCCATTCCACATGTCCTTCAAAATCTGGCGCTGCCTATGTCATGATCTCCTACAACCGTCCATGCACCCATCTGAATTGAGACTTGGCATTCTGGAGAAGAGTTACAGTACCTCCTACCACCATGCCTTTTTACACGTACATAGAACACCTGCACCAAAATCTGTACCTTCTTCACTTGTTAACTCCTTGTTCTTTGAGAAATAATCTTCCAAGACAGGCCCTGAAGATCGTCTTAAATGCTCCTACTCTCCCCTGCTTCTGAATTCCATGCATTCAGCTCTCATCATACTAATGACTAACTACTTGATTTGAAGTTGCTTGTTTGCTTGTTTGCTTGTTTCCCCAACAGGACCATGGTTGTTGAAAGCAGAGATGGTTAGTTTTATCTCTGAATCTCTATCACCTCATATCATGCTTGGATCAATAAACATTCATTGTTAGAAATGAAGATCATACATACATATATATTACATATAACATGTATATAACATTATATATATAATATATATACACACACATATATATAACATCTTAAAGGAACTTAAAGCTTGTGGAGAAGCTAAAGCATAGATGAAATCAATCAAATTTAGAATATGGAACATGGTTGCAGAATCAGTTTTAGGCTTCCCATTGTATGTTACAATGAGAAGGTCCTTGTGATGAGAAGACCTGGTATGTAAAGTGACTGAATTAGGACACAAAAGTAGGCTTTTCTCAACACCAGTTTGCATTAGCGACTCCTGTTATAAATAACCAGTATTTCCAACTTTTTCCTCAAATAACTCACTCTATTTGCAGTTAATTAATTTTGGCACAATTAAGGGTTCAATATTCATCTTCCCAATCAGACTCTAAGCCACATGGGTAAAGAGATCATTCTATTTTGTTCACTCTCATCTATAACATTTAGAAAGCACTCAGCATATATTTGTTGACTGAATTAAAAAATGAAGAACCAGATCTAACATGTCCCCACCCCATTAGCTGCATCATCTATGTACCACGTATCTCCTCTAGCATGGTGCAGATATTTACTGTATGACAAATATGTAGTTCTTGGGTATTAAAAAGTCAAGGACAAAGGAGGTGCAAGAGTAGTTCAATGGTAGAATTCTCCCCTGCCAAGTGGGAGACTCAGGTTAGAATCCCAACCCATGCACTTCCCAAACAAGCAAGCAAACAAACACAAAACCAAACAAACAAAACCAGGAATTAGTGCTGCAATAAGGAGATACTCACATGGAAAAAGAATGAAATGTGACACCTGCCATATAAAATACGAGAAAAAAAAAAGTCAAGGACACAAAGGCAAGAGAGGTTTGAAAAAATCTCCTTACAATGCAATATCTTTTTTCAATCCTTTCCTTTATTTCTACATTTTACTGATGAAAGAAAATGAGAGAACAAATATAAATTAAAATCCAGAAGAATAATGGGCAGAGTAGAGAGAGAAACTTGTCAAAGGCTGGAGTCATCATTTGCTCATTTATGAAACTTGGAAGGAGAGCTTAGGTGGAGTTCTGTTAGGAAGGCAGATTCACCTGACTTCCCTGGGTAGATTTTCAGAATTATAGAATGAAAAATAATTAAAAGGATCATCTCATCTGAAACATCTTTCATAGATAAACAAACATTTAGTCTGAGTAGTCTCCTATGGAATTGAAATCATGTGGGTACAATTATGTGTACAATATTCATCCTACCTGTTAGACTGTAAGCCACATGGAATTGACACCTATGGAATTGGTGCCAGAACCAAAAACAAACCCAAGTTTCTTCCTGTGACCCCATGATAAAGATATATGAACAAACACATATCTAAATACATACATTATATAAACGCATACATGAAAGAAGAGTTTTTAGATTAGATCAAACTGGAGTGATGGAAAAAGAGTAGAGGGAAAATGAAAGCCAATAGCATTTAGCAATAGCAAGTTATCCGTATAAATAATGTGACCTGACCTATTATACTCATTGTTACTCATTGTATGGATATCACATTTAGCATAAAAAAAAACTAGCATGGGATAGAATTTAATTTTATGGGCTTCTGAACTGAAATTCTGCAAATTTAAGCCTTTTATCTTTTATCCTCTTCCTCCCATACTGATCCACTTCTCTCCTGGTTCAGTCCTGATGCAGAGCCAGATCTTGCCTGTTTGATGTTTATTCTCCTACTCTTTAGTATTGCAATTCCAACAGGATCCTAAAATAACCTTAATTGTTCCCAATTCTTCTGAGCCAGGGCTTATAGTCAGTACATTTTTTACCCCATATACCAAAACACATTTCCCAGAATGATCCCAAATTCCCCAACTGAAATTTAGTGAGTCGAGTCTATGAAATAAGTTTTATTTGGAGGGGTAACTTGAAGTGGGTTTTGCTAATATTTGGGGGGATAAGATTGGGGAAAAAACAGTTTGGAAGGATAGAGCAGCTACTTTTTGAGTAATGACAGTCAGGCCTGCCATTAACTCAGGGCCTGAACTTAAGAGAGCATATGAGACCTCCAAAACAAGCCCTCAAGTCTGAGGCAAACCAGTAGCAATGCAACCTGTTCTAAGAATCAGGGCTTTAGAGAACTGATTGTGGAGTTATCTGGGCAGAGAATTCCCAGGTCTTAACTACAGGAACTTGGTTGTGTCAGTTAGAATAATGGTCCCTGTGATGGTCAAGTTCATGTGTGAATTTGGGCAGGTAGTGGTGCCCAGTTGTCTGGTCAAGCAAGTACTGGCTTATGTGTTGCTGTGAGGACATTTCATGGACTTAAATCATGAGCACATTAGTTGCATCCATGACTGATTATATCTGCACTCGGCTAAGGGGGCTAAAAAGGGAGTGTCTTGTGCAATGAGTGATGCTTAATCTAATCACCTGTAAGTTTTGTTTTTTTTTAAATTGTGAAATATAACATATATACAAAAAAGCAATAACTTTCCAAGTACACTTTAGCAAATAGTTATAGAACAGATTTTAAAGTTTGATATGGGTTACAGTCCCATGGTTTTTCATTTTTTCTTCTAACTGCTCCAAGTCACTGGAGACCAACAAAAATATCAATATAATGATTCAGCAGTCATCTTTTAGTCACCCAGAGGCTTCTAATGAGAATTCAGAATCTCTCTGCTTCAGCCAGCCAGCCTTTCATGGGGAGTTTGTTGAGGACCTTCACTGGAACTGCCAGCTTGCAACCTGCACTACAGATTTTGGACTCTTACATCCCATGTTCACATGAGATACTTTTATAAATCTCATATTTACAGATATCTCCTGTTGGTTCTGTTTCTAGTGAACCATGACTAATACAGCCCCCAAAGATGTCCACAATGTAATTCCTGGAATTATGTGGAATTCCTGTGAATATGGCAAATGAGTTAAATTGCAAATAGAATTAAGGTTGCTGTGCCACTTTGAATGGATTGTGTACCCTGGAAAAGCCATGTTTTAATCCTGATCTATTTTGTGGAGGTAGTCTTTTCTCTTAATCTCCATTCAGCACTGTAGGTTGGAAGCTTGATTAGATTATCCCATGGAGATGTGACATGCCCAATTGTGGATATTAACCTTTGATTAGAGGGAGATGTGACTCCATCCATTCTGGGTGAGTCTTGATTAGTTTACTGGAGTCTTTTAAAAGAGGAAACATTTTGGGAAAAGCCACATGAGCTGATGCAGCCAGAGACCTTTGGAAATGTAGAAGGAAAATGCTCCTGGGAGAGCTTCATGAAAGAAGAAACCTGGAGAGAAAACTAGCAGACATCGCCATGTTTGCCATGTGCCTTTCCAGTTGAGAGAGAAACCCTGAACATTATCAGCCTTCTTAAACTAAGGTATCTTTCCCTGGATACCTTAGTTGGGACATTTCTATAGCCTTGCTTTAATTTGGACATTTTCACAGCTTTACAACTGTAAACTTGCAACTTAATAAATCCTTCCTTTTAAAAGCTGTTCTGTTTCTAGTATATTGCATTCTGACAGTAGCAAACTAGAACAGTTGCTAATGAACTGACTTTAAAATAGGTAGATTATCCTGGATTTTCTGTGTGAGCCTAAGATAATCACAGCGGTCCTTATCAAAGGGAGGCAGAAAATAGAAGAAGAGTCTATGTCAGATTGATGGTATGTGAGAATGACTTGCTATTGCTGGCCTTGAAGATGGAAGGGATGCTGGAGCCTAGGGACGCAGCCAGCCTCTGGAAGGTGGAAAACAAAAGGAAATGGACTCCCTTAGTGTCTACAGAAGTAAACACAGTCCTGCTAATCCCGCACAAAAGTCATTTTAAACTTCAGATCTCCGGAACCAGAAGATAATAAATTTGTGTTGTTTTAAGCCACTAACTTTGGGCCAATTTGTTACCACAGCCACAGGAATCTAATACCATGGCTTAGTGAGAGAGAGGATGGCGAGAAGGGAGGGTACAGGCTTTGGATGAGAGCACCTTCTTTGCCCTAAAGATTAATCATCCCAGGGTGAGTGGTTCTATAGAAGGAGGACTGGAGAAGAGTCCTTTTAAAGAGGCCAGGGTGGATCTATGCTTCTGGATCTAAAGATGACAGCAATAACAGCAATGGATGGAAGTGAAAACAGAAGGCCAAAACTAATATGTAAAGCAGTAAAGCCTCTTTATTCAGTTGTCCTTCCGATCACCTGCCATACATAGACCTTCTCCAATGCCCAGGAACTTTACTACGTTTCTCTAGCATGCTTATCTACCTTCTCTGCATTTACTGCTTCCTTCCTTCTCCACTTTTCTCAAACCCCTCAAATACACACCTGCCTACCCCCTCTCCTACTTCAAAAATATTGAGAAAACAATAGCCATCAAATTCAAATTTTCTTATTCTCAGTCTCGAAAATTTGCCTCTTTCTGCAGCATCCTGGTTTTGTCCCTCCTCTTAAAATGAATAACATGGTCTCCTCTTGTCAAAGACTATCAATGCTTGGTCATACATAATATGTTCTATCCCTGTTCGCCTTCTCATGGCAGTGGCATCTTTGGGTTTCCTCCTTTATCTGCCATATCATAAATATTTTTGTTAGATTATTTTTTTAGCATTCAAACATGCTGTTTTATTAACATATTTATTTAAAACAATAAATCCTTCCTTTGTCCCCATGTCCCTTCAGCTATTATCAACTTTTCTTCTTCACCAAGCTCTTCAAACGCATTCACATTCAGTTTCACTACTTTCTCCTTTTACATTCATTATTTGATCCACTTACCATCAAATTTCTGACTCATCATTCCAATAAAAATTATGAAGATCATCAGTAAGAGATATATTGACAAATTCAAAGATCATTTTAAAAACCTCATCTTAACTGATGCTTCACGAATTTTTAACATTTTAACTCAATCATTCCTTAAAATTTTCTTTTCTCATAGTTTCCATGACATTGAACTCTTTCTTAGTTGGATTTCTTATTGATTGGCCTTGGGTCTTTTTCTCACATTAATCTCTGCTCTCACCCTAAAATATTTCATACATGTTTAAAACACCTCTATGATACAAATAATTCATAAAATTTATTTGCAACCGAGAGCCCTCTTTAGAAGCCCATCCTTGTGAAGCGTAGTGCCATTAAGTTCTAAAGTCAATATATAAAGCAAAAGTCATGTGTGGTTCAAATAACCATTGAAAATTTATCCAATTCCTCACAATGAACAGTTTACACATATACTATATCCCCTTAAGTTCAACACAGACAATCTGACCTCCTGCATTGAAAAAACTGTCTTTTCTTGGATTAGCCACAGATAAATAAATTGGCTCATATTTAAGAGCCATGCTTGTTTTTTTTTTAAAACAAAAATGTTAATCTTTAAATACTGAAATCACACTTTGCTCTCCACATAAAATGAGAGAAGCATGTAGGGACTTACACCAATTCAAGTGCATCCTTAAACAGTCAGATGCATGTCCGTAGAGTTGAATGGTGAATCTAGTTCTTCTTTATTGTAAATTTTGTCTTATAAATTTTCTCTTGTGAATTCTGTTTCTTGTTCTCTCATTCTTTCTCTTTTCTTCTCCAGTTTAGCTCTCAAGCTCCCATCCATTTCCTCCTGCCCACCCTATAACTTTGTTCCAGCACATGTTCATCCTTTCATTCAGTGCACTGAACTCTCTCCCTCAAGGCCTTTTGATGCATTATTTACTTGGAACATTCTTCCCCTGCTCTGCCTAGTTACCATCAAGGTCTTAGCTCAAACATGCTTCCTCAATGATACTTCCCACTTTAAACATGCCCCACCCCCATCATTCTCTCCAGTGACAGCCTGCTTTTCCCCTTCCTAGCACGTACCATAATTTGAAACATAGGTGTTTTGTTAATTTTTATTTCCTGTCTCCCCATTATGATCTATTAGGGCAAAATGTATGTATGTTTTATTCACTACTATGTCCTAGCACCTAATTTTCAATGAACTGATGATGTTATGCTTTATTAAGGAATTATTTTGTTTGGGGTTCAACAGAATATAACTGTGCAGATAGGTTTTGTTCTCAAGAAGGTTTTCACCACCGAAAATGCAGGTTATAGATTTGTTAGTTTATGTAAAGTTTTTAGCATGTGCATTTATGAGAGGATGAAAGATAATGGAGGGAGCTTATAAAGATCAGGTGTTTGTGATTATTGTGTTTTCATGGAGAAAATGATGATAAAGGGAACTCATTTGGGTTTTTTAACCATCTGCAATGTACTAGGCAATTGTGTTAAAGATTCCAGAGCTCTCACCTATTTTATTCTCACAGTAACCCTATGAGGTAATTGTTACCAACATTTTAGATGTGAAGATGCTGAAATTCAAAAAAATTGTTTTTTTTTTTCTTTTTTTAAAAAACGATCACCTAACCTGCTATGTGGCTGAGCCAGGATTTGACCTCAGGTCTGATTCTTAAAACTCCTGTGTTGTTGTTTTAAATTACTATTTTACTATATCAGCTTATTATAAATGGGCATTAAGACTAGCAGGGTGGTTTGTAAATGTATTAAGGTTTATATAGGTAGCGCAGGAGGGGAAAAGATAGATTGACCAATGTGTTGATCATCCACAGAGAAAACTTCCTAAAACAATTATTAGTCTAATGGGTCAATTTAACTAAAATTTCCTGCTGAGTCTGGGTTTCTGGCTTTTAGAACCTATTTGGAGGGAGTGAACAGGGAGCCTTAAAAATTCTTGAGTTTAATGTAAGAATTAACAGCAAGATTCAAAATTTTATTTTGGGGTAGAATTGAGGACTTTTCCCTCAGGTGTTTTACTGTATAATTTTTCTCATGTTTGGTTCCTTTCACAAGCTAATGAAAATTGAATTGTGCTTGATAGAGCAAGAAACATGGCTTTAGTTTCAAGAAATAGGGAACTAGAATGGAATAAAAAGGAGCAGCCAGAGTAGGCAGAGGATAGGCAGGAAGCCATTCAGGAGATGGTGATTGCAGGAGTCACCAGGAGACAGACCTGTTACCCAGAGGTGACCTGCAAGGAGATGAATAATAGCCGGGTCATAATTGAGGTCTCAGATGTATGCATAAGAGTGGAAAGTATAAAAATTTTGGTTTTAGACGAAGCTCTGAGCTTTGGTTTTCTCATATATACATAAAGGTAATAATATTCCTAACCCTTCTTTGAGGATGAAATTAATAATGTATATAAAACTGATATCTTGGAAACTAACAAATATTGACATTCAAAATGTCAATGCATTTCCATTACGAACTTACCTTAGCAAGTTGTAGAACAGGCACAAATATGGAACAAGATCTATCATAAGGCAACTAAAAACATTGTTAAAAATAATGGGGTGGTTTTGTTATGAATTTTGATCGAAAAATGTACAAGTCAACCATCCAGTCCTGTGAATTTAGGGACAATCTAAAGGACAATCTAGGGTGCAGGACACATGATAGCTATGCATGGCACATGCGTGTTATGTTTACATTATTCTATTCTCTTCAGCCTGGGAAGATTGAATGGGTAAGTTTGTAATCATTTTAAAAACATCCATGAAAGAATTTCTTAGTGCTTCTTGCAGAAATGTTATTCGTACCATTATTATGGGTGGCAGTTATTTTTCTTAAAGTCTTTTCAACATCTATAACATGGTGCTTCCTCTGACTTATTTACTCCTCTTGTATAATATTCTTAGGTTAGGGCATGTGGTGGTAACAAGTTGAATACTTAGTCTAAAGACACTCAGGATTGAGCTTCCTCTATCTCTATTCACAGTTATTAATGAGGCGATTCTTATTTTTTTTCTTTTTTTGTATGGGCAGGCTCTAGGAATCAAACCCGGGTCTCTGGCATAGCAGATGAGAATTCTGCCACTGAGCCACCATGCACCACCCCTAGGCTATTCTTAATCATCATATTTTGGTTTGTTTAATGACAGTGAGATTCAAAATATCTCCAGTTGACCTAGCAGAGACATGTAGCAAATGGTAGTACCTGCTTTTTCTCATTCTTTGGGAGCCCAGTCAATTTTGCCACAACTTTCTCTTAAAATCTCTATTTCTCACTAAAAAATATTCTCTGGAATATTAAGGATGCCCTCTCTATAGAGTGTTTTATAATTTTGACAGGATTTGCAGGATATAGTATATTTTATAGAGATTTAATAATAAAGGAATCCAATTTGGGAGACAGCACATTCTGAGACAAAAAGAAGTCAAGACACTTCTTAGTTGGTATTCAAAAATCAGCAAAGAGGAGTTCCCAATTGTCTATTTTTTTTTTTCATTGCTTGTGCTTTGGATGTAAAGTCTAAGAAACTACCATCTACCACTATATCTTGAAGATGTTTCCCTGCAACTGATTCAATGGGAGAAAATATTTGGAAATCACATGTGCCAGTTTGAAACTGTTGTGTATCCTAGAAAAGCCACATTCTTTAATCCTGTTTCAATAGTGCTTGATGGGATCTTTTTGGTTAGGTTGCTTTCGTGGAAGTGTGACCCACCCAATTGTAGGTGGGATCTGTTGTTAGGTGGTTTCCATGGAGCTGTATCTCCATCTATTGAAGGTGAGGGTGCTTACTGGAGTCCTTTAAGAGGGAACCATTTTGGGAAAAGGTTTATAGCCTACACAGCCAGAGTCCTTTGGAGATTCAGAAGAAAAATACCCCCAGGGAAGCCTTATGAAACAGAAGCTGGACGAGGAAGCTAGCAGATTTTGCTATATGCCTTCCAAGTTGACAGAGGAGTTCTGGATGGTGAACTCCTTTCTTGAGTGAAGGTAACCTCTTTTTGGTGCCTTAATTTGAACATCTTCATGGCCTAAGAACTGTAAACTTGCAACTTAATAAATTCCCTTTTTAAAGACTGTTCATTTCTGCTACATTGCATTCTAGCAGCTTTAGCAAACTAAAACTGCTGCATATCAGTAAAGGGTTTGAAATCCAAAATACGCAAAGAAATCATTCAATTCAAAAATAAAAAGACAAATAACCCAATGAAAACTGAGCAAAAGACAGAGCTAAGCATTTTTCCAAAGAGGAAGTACAGATGTCTAAAAAGCACATGAAAAGATGCTCAGTTTCACTAGTTAACAGAAAAATGCAAATCAGAATGACAATGGGCTGTCATCTCTCACCTGTTAGAATGGCCACCATTAAACAAATGGGAAACTGCAAGTGTTGGAGAGGAGTAGAGGAATTGGGACACTTATTCACTACTGGTGGGAATGTGAAATGGTACAGTCACTATGGAGGATGGTTCTTCAGAAAGCAAAGTATTGAGTTCCCTTATGACCCAACAATCACACCACTCAGGATAGATCCAGAAGGTCTGAAAGCAGGATGTGAGCAGACATTTTCACAACAATGTGTATAGTTGCATTATTCACAGTTGTCAAAAGATGGAAACAACCCGTGTCCATTAACATATAAGTGGCTAAACAAAATGTGGTATATACATACAATGGAAATTATTCAGCAGGAAGAAGATATGAAGTCCTGAAGCATGGAACAACAAAGATGAAACTTAAGGACACTATATGAAGTGAAATGTCTCAGACATAAAAGGCCAAATGTTGTATAACCTCACTGATATGAATGAATTATAATATGCAAACTCATAAAATATAGACTATAGGTTACCAGGATATAGAATAAGACTAAAGAAAAGGGAGCGGCTGATTAACACATGCAGAATGTTTAACTAGGTTGAACTTGAATGTTTGGAAGTAGATAGAGGTGATGGTAGCATGCTAGTGTAAAAATAATTAACAGTATTGAATGGTTTGTGAATGTGGAAGGAAGAGGAAATTTAGGGTCATGTACGTCACCAAAAGGAAAGTTGGAGATTAAAATATGGGAATGTATAACACAGTGAATCTTGTGGTATCTGTGATTGTTTGTACAAATAGAAAAAAGTTATTTCATGAACTAGAACAAATACATGACACTATTACAAGGAGTTAATAATAGAGGGGTATATGGAAAAAATGTAACTATTGCAAACTATGGACTACAGTTAACCGTAATATTTTAACATCCTTTTATCAACAAATACACCACACCAATATTGTGGGTCAGTAATGGGGGGGGGTGGAATTAAGGGGTATGGAAAGATTTGTGTCTTCTTTTTTATTTTTATTTTATTCTGGTATAATGAAAATGTTCTAAAATTGAGCATGGAGATGTAGCACAACTATGTGATACTGTGAGCGTGTTTGTGTACTTTGAGTGGATTGCGAATATATCTCAATAAAATTGCATTAAAAATCAGCAAAGCTTATGTACTTAACCATATATTAGGATCATCTGTCCTTAGGAAAAGTAATGACTATGGACCAGTTAGTTCAATATGCACCTGGAGTTTGTTTATTTAGTTGCTAATTCCTGGTAGTATTGAGAGATCTAGACTAATCTAACTGTGTTCTCTCTGTCAGCCTCTGTGAAGTGGAATATACTCAGACAAAGTCTGACCTGAGTTGGGTACAGCTCTGTCCATGGAATGGAGCAAAGCTAAGTAGGCCAGGAGGGATTAAATCCTTGATCTTGGCATCATTAGCACTATATTCGAACCCACTGGGTTAACTAACCACAGACAAATACCAATTGAGCTAATAAATTGCAGCATCCAGAAGAATCTGTTTTGCATTTATTTCTCATTTTTAATAAATTAGTTTTATAATTTGATTTAAATATTTTAGAATAAATGAAGTCAAAGGCCTATATTGCTGTCATTTAGGGGACAGTGGAGAGGAAAAGCTATCCCACATGAATCCCCAACAAGTACTAGGCACAAAGCAGCACCATGGATTGTGTTCTTACTGTGTACAAGAGGTTTCAACCTGTAACATTGAGAGTAAATCACAATTCTTACAAGCAATTTATGTTTGGTAAGCACAAAATGAGCCTTCTATTTAAGGAAACCATTGTTGGACCACTTTGAAGGACAATACTTTTCTAAAACAATCATCCTTCCTGTGCTGTTTTGAAATTGTTGTATATCCCAGAAAAACCACATTCTTTAATTCTCATTCAAAATTATTGGGTGGGATCTTCATTTTTTTTGTTTTTTTTTTTTGCATGGGCAGGCACCAGGAATTGAACCCAGGTCTCTGGTGTATCAGGCAAGAATTCTGCCTGCTGAGCCACTGTTGCACCACCCTGGGTGGGATCTTTTTGAGGAAGTTGTTTCCATATTTTGGGAGATGTGACCCACTCAATTGTGGGTAGGACTTTTTGATTAGGTGGTTTCCATAGAGATGTGTTTCTAACCATTGAAGCTACATCACTTAGTGGAGTCCTTGAAGAGGGAACCATTTTGTAAAGAGCTCAGAGCTGACACAGACAGAGACAGTTGGAAAGACAGAAAGAAAATGCTGAAGGGGAAGCTGTTTGAAACCAGAAGCCAAAGGACCAGCAGATGTCAACTACAGGTTTTTCCAGGTTGGCCTTTCTTGAGTTAAGGTCCCTTTCTCTGCATGCCTTAGTTTGGGCATTTTTGTGGCCTTATAACTATAAACTTGTTTAATATATTTCCTTTATAAAAGCTAACCCATGTCTGATATAATGCATTTCAACATTAACAAATGGCAATACTTCTTCCATTTCTCACCCACCTCAGATTTTTATGAATTGTGTTTGATGCAAAAAATAAGGTATGCATGAGTGGTAGGATAGTGGCTCAGTGATAGAATTCTTGGCTGCCATGCTGGAGACCCAGGTTTGATTCCCAGTGCCTGTCCATGCAAAAAAAAAAAAAATTAAAAATTAAAAAAATAATAATAATAAGGTACTTCAAGCCTTAAAAGTAATTTAGCTGCACCCCAGTTGCCCACTTCATTCTCATTCTATACATAGGTTACTGAGGTGGATATCCAAATATTATTGTCCCTATAGCTATTGATGCCTGGAATAGATTCAAGCTCCCATCTAATTCCAGGGCCCATTATAAGCAGCATTTCCCTTAGGAAGCATATCTTTAACATTTGATAATTGGTTTCCTTTATGCCATTATAATTATT
This sequence comes from Myrmecophaga tridactyla, assembly GCA_004026745.1. Taxonomy (NCBI): domain Eukaryota; kingdom Metazoa; phylum Chordata; class Mammalia; order Pilosa; family Myrmecophagidae; genus Myrmecophaga; species Myrmecophaga tridactyla. The sequence continues at coordinate 12,559 of PVIY010043286.1, forward strand.
GCTTGCACCTTATATTTGGGAACTTGATTAAATGCAATTATTATTATTATTGCTCATTATTTTGCTTTAATCATTTTAATTATCAGAATTGCTTCCCACTTAAAAAGATAAATTCTATGAAGAAAAGACAGAGTTATATATTTTTTTGGTGACTCACACAGAACCAAATACAAAGCGAGTTACAGAGTCTAAGCCTGCTGAACTGAATTTGAATCTGTGATCTCTAAATGTTCTGAGAATTATTAATCTGTAAACACTCTTTCTTTGCTCTCTTTAAACATTGAATAGGAGAAATACAGATGGTAGGCATATTTATGTAAACTTTATATGGAAAACATATCTTATTGACTTAGAAGTCCACTAAGTAGAAGACAAACCAAACAAATTGTAATGGTCTTAAACATCACAGTTGAAGAGTTAGTCTCTTTTGGATATTTCCAAGAGATGCCATATCCACATTATAATAACATAAATGAGCTTAATTCTGAAACTTGATGTTTTGTTTTCCTAGACTACTTAAGACAAAATACCTTGAAATAGTTTAGTTTGAACAATGGGAATTTATTCACTTACTATTTTGAGGTCAAGGAGGTGTCCAAATTAAGGCATCACCAAGGTGATGCTTTCTTCCCAAAGGCCAGCTGCTGGCAATCTTGGCTCCTCTGCCACATGGCAAGGCATATGGCAGCAACTGCTAGTCTCTTCCACTTTTGTTGATTTCAGCTTCTTGCTTGCTTGGCTCTCTCCCTGTGTCTGAATTTCATTCTCTTACAAAGGACTTCAGTAAGAAGATTAAGAGGTATACTGAATGAGGTAGGTCATACCTTAATTGAAGTAGCCAAAGCAAAAGTTCCTACTTATAATAGTACCACACCCACAGGAACGGATTAAATTTAAGAGCATGGTTTTCTGGGGTACATACAGCTTCAAAACACCACACTTGATACTTATAAACATTTAGTTTTTTAAAAAATAAGCAAATGTTCTAAGAAATGATCATGAAATGAATATACAGCTATGTGATGTATAATCAGTGAATTACTGATTATATATGTAGAACAGAATGATCATATATTAAGAACGTTTGTGTTTGTTTGTTGCTGTATTTTTTAAAAACTGAAAAATGAATAAAAAATAAAAAAATAAACAGACTCCTGTGCCAGTTTGAAACTGTTGTGTACCCTAGAAAAACCATGTTCTTTAATCCTCATTCAATATTGCTGGGTGGGATCCTTTTCACTTTTTACATGAAGAAGTGAGCTACCCAATTGTGGGTGGTAACTTTTGATTAGGTAGTTTCTGTGGAGATATGTCTCCACCCATTCAAGGTGGGGGTCGCTTAGTGCAGTCCTTTAAGAGGGAACCACTTTGGAAAAAGCATCAGAGTCAACAGAGCCCAAACAGCCAGAGACCTTTGGAAATGCAAAAGAAAAATGCCCCCATGGAAGCTTTATGAAATGAGGAGAGAAAGTTAGCAGAGGTCATGTGACTTCCCAGCTGACAGAAATATTCTGGACAGCATCAGCCTTTCTTGAGTGAAGGTAATCTCTTGTTGGTGCCTTAATTTGGACATTTTCATGGCCTTAGGATTGTAAACTTGCAATTTGATAAATTCCTTTTTTAAAAGCCATTCTGTTTCTGGTATATTGCCTCCCAGCAGCTTTAACAAACTAAACCCCTCCCTAATCTGTTAGTAGTCTGTGGTCCAAAGGGATCATTATCATTTGTGAGCTTGTTGAAAGTGAAAAACTTCATCCACGCACAAGCCTACTGCATCCAAATCTGCAGTTTTATAAGCTCCTCTAGTGATCCCTCTGCACAGTGCAATTTAGGAAGCACAGAACTAGAGTGTCTCTGTATAACAAATATCAAACTGTAATGTCCCATTACTTATATAATCTTTTAGCCTAATTTTAGGTCCCTTTGATGAGTAAATTATGTCTTCAAATGCATTTCTCTTCACACTATCTATAGAATAATGCAATAATGTTGGATGTGATGGCTAATCCTTTGGAAGACACTTTATTTTCTAAAAGTTTTAACTATGGCAGTCTTTATAGTATAATACAAATACAGTAAAACTGAAAAGTATAAAATCCATTGTTATTTTAGGAGATATATATTTTGTCTCTAGTAGCTATGAATGATATCATGCTTCATATGTTATTGTCTGGAGAGCTTGTAAAATCAAGTCCCTACTGGTCATGTAGTTATGGACAAACATCCTGAAATTAAATAATAGCTAACCTTTATAGAGTATCTCTTTTGTGCCAGCCAGGTCCCAAATGATTTTCATATATTAACTTATTTATCTATACAACAGTTTCATGAGATAAGTACAATAATTACTCCCATTTTACTGATGAGGAAGTTGAGGTAACAAGTCATTAAGTGATATGCTCAACATTATCCAACCAGGCATTCTGTTTCCAGAGTTTAGCTCATAACCACTGTGCATATTGTGTCTCAAATGGGGTGGTGATGGTTTGAAGAAAGGTGATGTATAATTTGAATGGTTCTGGGTCAATTTACAAGTTCTTCCACAAGGATAAGCCACAGTCTTGTGTCTACTTTTTCTTAGCAGCTAAACAGGCAACACCATCTCTAATGTCTGTGATGATTTTCTGTACTTTACATGGAAATAGTCCTTGCCAGAGAGACAAAACCATGGATGATAAGAGCCTGTCCATACATGCATTCCTGAAACTCAAGGAGAAAACAAATAAACCAACAAAAGTAAAACAGTGTTCTACTGCCTGGTCTTGTCTATATCTTACTTTTAGGGTCCAAATATAAAATTTGCTCTTTTTTAAAATGAATGACTGAAATAGTGACATGTGTACTGCCAACTTTGTGGGATTACATCTTATAAATTCTCAAGGATGGACTGAACTGTTTGTTTATACTTTCCCTGGAAGTGCACCATGTTCTGTGTGAATGATAATGAATATTAAAATAAATAAATACAAGTATTTTCAGAGCATTGGATAATCAGGTCCAGACATCATCAAAGTCAGATATGCTAAGAATATCAGGAACTTGATGTGAACAGATGAGCAAGATAAAGAACTGTGGAGCTATTCTTGGGCAATGTGAGATACATTATTGAATATCAATTGTTAGTTTAAGCTTATGAAATGTGCAAAAATTAGTCATTAACCAGAGCATGGCTACCCAAGATGACTATGGTTCAATAAGATCATTGTCATCTGAGACGTTGTTAGAAATGGAAAAGCCAAGGCCCAGCCCAGATCTATTTATCCTGAATTCTCATTATGGGAAGATACTCTGGGTGATTCTTATGCACATTAAAATTCATTAAGCACTTTTCTAAAAGTAGTGTATAAATATCCAATATCAAAATGTAACATTTGATCACTTACATTATCTTTGGCCTAATTTTCAGACCACAGCCACCTGATAAAATTAGACAAATGGTAATATATTCATGGTATCTTGTTTATTGCATAACCCTTTCCCAAGTATTACCTCATTTAATATCCTAATTTTGCCTATGAGAGAGGCAGAACAGGTACCTGTTTTGCATGATAAAACTGTTGCAAAAGTAGAAACGATAATAGGACCACAAACAAACAGTTGGTAATTTAAACCCAGATCTTCTAAATCCAAATCCACTATCTTTACCATTCATGGGCAAACTATCTGTAATTGTCAGAATATTTTAAACTATGCCCTTGGACATGATAAAGAGTTATCCGTATTTTTCTAAGGTGTAATTTATTCTTTATTACAGCTTCTGTATAGCTTGAAAGCAGAAAAATGTAACCTTAGTCAAGTCTGAGTCAACTGAGTTACTACAGGATTTTCTCACTTTTTCTGAGTAAACTCAAGGATTTTGGTTTAAACTAGAGAGTTAAAGAGTTTTTTCTTCTCTTCTTGCCTGAAACCCATGTTAGTTCACTTGGTGAGAAAAGGAAGGTACAATGCTTATGAAACACTACGGCATGTAGGAGAAGCAGTGGTTGCCTTAGTATCTCAGTCTTGACACCCAAGGCAGCACACAGCCTCTCTACCCTTCTAGCACACCATGGTAACATTCTTGGGTGGCTGCTGCTTCTCCACTTGCTGAAAGAAGGGTAGAGGACAGGCACTCTATCCTTTCAAATCTTCAAACTTATGATTGACTTTTGCTGCTCCCCCTCCCTTTTCAGAAACTGACTCAAAGGTTAGAGATTGGGAGGGGAATGAACAAACACAGGAAGCCCTTTTCATATGGTTTCACTATGTCTAACTCTCTAGCTTCCTTTTCAACTCTTCCCTACTTCTTCTAGCCCAGAGAGTTCTTATCTCTTAAAAGGCAGGAAAAACTTGATCATCAGGCATTCTTGAATCGCTCTTTTTTTTTAAAGCTTAAAGGGCAAGAATCTGATATCTTTGCTCTCCAGTTTCCATAGTTGCAGCTCCCCACTTTAGGCAATTGCTATCTGTTTCAGTTTTCTATGCTGCTCAAAGCAAATACCATGAACTGGGTTGGGTTTAAACAATGGAAATTTGTTAGTATACAGTTTTGAGGCTAAGGAAATGTCCAAATTAAGTCATCATCAAGGCAATGTTTTCTTCCTGAAGAATGGCTGCTGGCAATCCCTAGCTCCTCTGTCACATGGCAAGGTCTATGGCAGTGTCTGCTGGTCTCTCCTTCTCTTCCTGGTTTCATTACTTTCAGTTTCTTGCTTGAATGGCACTTGGTCTCTCTCTCTCTCTGTCCCCCTCCTTCATTCCATAAAAGACTCCAGTAATATTATTAAGACCCATCCTGAATGAGGTGGGTCACACTTTAATGAAGTAGCCTCATTAATAGGTCTTACTTACAATGGGTTTACACCCACAAGAGTGGATTAGATTTCAGAACATGCTTTTCTGAGGTACTTAACAACTTCAAACTACCACACCTCACCCTCTGGAACCAACAAAGACATCCTCTTTCCATATAAAAAATACATTAATTATATCACAATATCCCAAAAGCCTTAAGTCATTTCAGATACAATGCTTTATACAAAGTCTCATCAAAATCAATTATAGGTATGGTCTGTCCTGGACTGTAATTCCCTTCCATCTGTGGATCCATGAAATCTAGAAAACAAGTTGCAATACACAATGGAGGGACAAGCATGAGAGAAACATTCCCAATTCCTTAGGGAGAAATTGGAAGGGAAACAGGGGGTCATGGGTCCCAAACAATTCAAAAACCATACTCCATTAGATTAGAAGTTCTAAGAGTCATCTATGGAATGATGTTTTGGTCTTCAGGCCTAATTGAGTGGCAGTCCCATCCCTTCCAAATGCTTCACAGCAGCCATTCTGTCCCTGTACACTAGTGAGGTTTCCACCTGTTAAGAACACTGGGGTGAGGGCTAGTCTTTCCTCAATTCCTAGGGAATAGGCTCCACCCTCTGAGAATACTGTGATGGTAGCCAGACTCTGCAATCCCAGGCAATGGATCCAAACTTTGAGAATGCTGGGGTGAGAGTGTCTGCCTTCTGCAAGCTTCAGGGCAGACTCAACTTTTTCATGCACATCAGTGGACTCTTTCTCTTGACCTGAGAAGACTTCTTAAGCCCAGACCTTAGCTTTCATGGTTCTGTCCTTGAAGTGATTTTTTTTCCTTCAATATATCCCTTTTATCACAGACTGTCAGTCTGGTTCCATTCATACAGATCTCACAAACAACTTGCTGGGTTTGCATGTAATACAAACCATTAGGCAGTAGAACTTTCCATAGATACTTCCAGAATAACTGTACCTCCAATCCTGAATTGCACTGAAATGGCTGACTGGGTCCATATTCAGTTAAACCTTTATATGGAGTACTATTCTCTGGGGACTCACTTTTCAGATGCTCAGAATTTTTCAAATCATCAATTTCTGGTTTCTTTGTGCTCAAGAGTTCACTTCTCAACTTACCCTTTCCTCTATAATTTTACTACAAGAAAAATACTATGATGCATTTCCCACACTTAGTTTGGAAATCTCCTTAGGTAAATATCCAAGCTTATCACTTTCAATTCTGCCTTCCATCTAACATTAGAGCTCAACTTCACCAAGTTCTCAGCCACTTTAAAACAATGATTATTTTTCTTCCAGTTTCCAATAACCCATTTATTGTTTCTTTCTAAGGCATTGCTAGAAGTACCTTTAGCATCCATATTTCTATGAACAGAATCTTCAGAACAATCTAAGCCTTTTTAATCAAACAGTTTTCAAATTCTTCCAGGCTATAGCCATTAACCAATTCCTAAGCTGACTGTACATTTCTGGCATTTGCAATAGCAGCACCCCACTCTTCTGGTACCAAACTCTATTTTAGTTTCTGAGACTGCTTAATGCAAAATACAATGAAATGGTTTGGCTTGAACAATAAGAAGTTATTAGCCTATGATTTTAAGGCTGAGGAAATGTCCAAATCAAGGCATCATCAAGGAAATGCTTTCTTTTTGAAGAACAGCTGCCTGTGATTCTTGGCTCCTCTACCACATGGAAAGACACGTGGCAGTGTCTGCTGGTCTCTTACTTCTGTTCCATTTTCAAAGCTTTCAGCTTCAGGTCTATGTCTTTCTCCCTCTCTCTGCATTCATTCTGTTTTTAGAGGACTCTATTAGTAGGATTAAGCTGCATCTTAAATGAGATGGCTCATACCTTAACTAAAGTAGTCCCACCAAAAGGTTGTAACCCACAGGAGTGAATCAGATTTAAGAACGTGGCTTTCTGAGGTACATATAGCTGGGGTACATATTACCACCACACTACCTAACATCTAATGGTCTTAATGGATAAGAAATGGCTGGATAAAATGGAATGAGTGATGGCAAATATCAGTTAATACTTAAAAATATTGTCCTTTCCTATATTCTGCAATTAATTCTCACAAAGTAATATGAAAGTCTAGAAGCATTGGACTCTAGAGTTTAAATCATTAAAAATTAATCTTAATATGATCTTTGTTTGTCCAACAATGTCTGTGGTACTGTGTTTAGTTCTCAGAGCCACTATTTAAATGTTCTGGACAACCTAAGAGAGGCCCATAAAAAAACAACCAAAATGTTAAGGTGTCTGGAAGCAATTTCACATGAGGCCTGAATTACATGAATTATAATTATTTAGCCTAGAAAGTATAGAAACTAAAGGAAGATAAATGTTTGAATGTCTACTATATCTTTAGAAAAGAGAGTAAAACTTTTCTGTTGTTTGCTCTAAGTACAGAACTACAATCAATGGATTTAATTTAATAAGTCAAATTTTAGTTCAATTTAAATGTGGCAGAGATAAAGTTCCTTTTTTTAACCCTTGGCAGACTGGAAGACTTTACTTGTTAGTCCTCTTACATCTTGGTGGGACCATGTGACTGCCTCTGCCAATGGAATGTAAAGATCTTGCGCCTTCTTCTTCTTATTATTATTATTATTATCATTATTATTATGGCAAAATACAATGAAATGGCTTAGTTTAAACAATGGGAATTTAACAGCTTAGAGATTTGAGGCTGAGGAAATGTCCTAACCAAGACATCATCAAGGCAATGCTTTCTTCCCAAAGACCAACTGCCGGCTGGTCTCCTTTTCTTCCCTCCTTCCTTCTTCCCTCCCTTTTCTTTTCTTTTCTTTTCTTTTCTTTTCTTTTCTTCTCTTCTCTCCTCCTCCTCCTCCACCTCCTCCTCCACCTCCTCCTTCTTCTTCTTCCTCCTCCTCCCCCTCCTCCTCCCCTTCCTCCTCCTCCTTCTTCTTCTCTCTTTCTCTTTCTCTCCCTCATGTCTACCTCTACCCTCTACTTTAGTTCTCTTCTATTTGAGTGACTGAAAGCATAGGATTAGGATTTTTGAATAGAGTGACATGATGGAAGAG
>PVIY010043287.1:0-20410 GCA_004026745.1 Myrmecophaga tridactyla
TGATGATGATGATGGTGATGATGATTACAGTGACAATGATGTAAGGAAGATTCTTTCTAATTGCTACTATTGATATGAGCAATATCTTCTAAATTTCAGGTTATGATAAAAATCTGTCTCTTTGAATAAAAAGATTCAGCATTTGGGAATGAGTCAGAAATACGTATTATAGAATACTATTACTAGAATAAGATTTAGTCAAAGATAACACCTTAGTATACATTCTTATAAGTGAATAAAGAAATATTAAATATGAATTTAGTTTTGATCACCGATTTCCTCTGCACTTGAGAGAGGTTAATGGTTCACTAGCCTGGAAGGTCAGGGTTCCCCATCTCAGTTCATTTCTTCTGTCTCCCTCATCTTCATCTTTGGTCTTTTTAAATATGTAATATCTGTCTCACATTATTCTTCCTGATCTTTCTGACCTCAATTCCTAGGAATGTCTCTTTCCTGCTATTAGGGATATAGCAAGAGATGCATGGATTCCTTTTGCAAGTAATCAAGTTTACTGAATATGTGTATTACCAGGGCTTGCTGACTTAATACTTAAAATTTATATGCTTCCTTTATTTCACAATTTTGTTTTCTTTTTTTATTGATTTATTATTTTTTTGATCTTCTGCGTTCTATTCTACATTCATTAACTGTGGAATAGGACTTTGTGTTGCTCCTTCAGCACACTGGTTAGCAGCAGGCCATGGAGTCAGGCTGCCTGGGTCTGAATTCAGTCTCTGTTGGTCATTAGCTTTGGGACTTTAGGAGTAATTAACTTTACTGTCTCAATTTCCTCTTCTTCAAAATGGTGAAAATTATTAGTACCCAAATTATAGGGTTGTTGTAAGAATAAATGGGATAATCTATCAACTAGCCCTTAGCCTAATACCTGGCATGTAGGAAATCCCCCAATACTATAATAATTTTTTTTATCAACATTACTTAAAGTTCCTGTTTATGAGCATGTTAAACTGTCCACACAATGGAAATTAGACTTGGCTAAGTGACTTAATTTGGCTAATGAAATTTGAAGGGAATTGATGTAGAGAACTTTCAAGCAGTAGCTTTTAGAGCCAGTGTATGTGCCCACCATAACTTTGTCCCCCTGTGCCATGAGAAGCACTTTTGAGATAGCTGCTGCTTTATGCGTGTGGGCCCCAGAACAGAGCGGAATGGAGGAGAGTGGCAGCTCACCTCCTAAAGGTCAGGTTCATGATCAAGAAATAAGCCTTTGTCATTTCCAGCTATTGAGATTTTGGAGGTTAGTTGTTATTGTGCATAACTTAGTGAAAACTAATACATTCTTCTTGCCATCAGATTTCATTGTCAGACCTGCTCACTGATTTTATATTTTTGTTTATGTCTACTATTTATAGAAAGAAATATATGTTCTATAGCTTCATAGGAGAGTTGAGCATTTCTTGACCTCTGAACAGTGCCATCATTAAGACAAGCGCATGTTTATTCTCTGCCCTGTTCCACCATTGTCTTTTACCTTTACATTCTCTCCAGTGTAACTTGGCAATTTATGAAAGTTTAATCTTGGTGTTTTCTCTTCTAAGAATTTCTGCTAATGACACTCAGGCAATTTAAAGGCTATTTATTGCTATTCTTTTGCTTAGTAGAAATGATACTTATATATTTCAAACATATTTCTACATTACCATGAATTTTTTAAAAAGACAATGGCATAATCGGAATTAGCTTACTTAATACTTTCTGTGTGTTCCTGAATTGCATAAAAATAAAAACTGGGTAGTAAGAAATCACAGGTGGAGCTCATTGCATAATAAAATCCAGGAATAACAATATAATTTTAAAACGTCTCCTTCTGAACTTTAAGAAAAATTCCCATATGTTTTTCAACTATATTAGCATTACATGATTGTGGATTTCAGTGACAAAAACTTTTGTAAAACAAATAATTCTTTTGTTTATCATCATTTTCAAAACTTACCTGTTTTTTTTTCATTTAGATTTTCTTAGCATTAAAAAAAGTTAACAGCAGAATATTTAGAATAGGGGCAGCAGAAAAGGAGGGTTGTAATGCAAAGATGCTGTTTAAAACTTATCGGAATAATACCAAATGTGTTGGAAAATATTTTCCTTGTGTTTGGGGTTTTGGCTGAAAAAAAAACAGGATAAGAGGAGGATGGGATACATACTGTGCCAGTTTGAAAGGATGTATGTATCCTAGAAAAGCCATGTTTAAATCCTAATCCCATTTTGTAAAGGGAACCATTCCTTCTAATCCCTATTCAGTACTATAGGTTTGAAACTTTAATTAGATTATCTCCCTGGAGATGTGACTCAATCAAGAGTGGTTGTTAAACTAGATTAGGTGGAAATGTGTCCCCACCCATTCCAGGTGGGTCTTGATTAGTTTACTGGAATCCTATAAAGGAGAACAACAAGAGAGAAAGGAGAAGATCCAGAAAGAGCAGAGAATAACAGAGCCATGAGAAAGTCACAACAGAGAATACCACAGAACCATGAAACAGAGTCCACCAGCCAGCGAATTTGGGAGATGAAGATGAAGAAGGAAAATGCCTCCCAGGGAGCTGGAGAGGAAGTTAGCAAATGATGCCATGTTCGCCATGTGCCCTTCCAGCCGAGAGAGAAACCCTGACTTTTGCCGTGTGCCCTTCCACTTGAGAGAGAAATCCTGAACTTCATTGGCACTCTTAAATCAAGGTATCTTTCCTTAGATGCCTTAGATTGGACATTTCTATAGACTTGTTTAATTGGGACATTTTCCACAGCCTAAAAACTTGTTAACTTGTAACTTATTAAATTCCCCTTTTTAAAAGCTGTTTCATTTCTGGTATATTGCATTCTAGCCACTAGCAAACTAGAACACATATTTCTCTTTTAAAAATTTATTTTTCTTTTTAAGTATTTAAAAAGAAAAGGCTGTCTTCAAGATATAAGATTATATATAGTCTGCTGGGATTATATATAAATACAGACATATACATATAAATAAATGCATATTTTTAAATATGTTTTCTCAATGTAAGCTGATTAGCCATAGTTTTGAGGCACAGAGATCATCAGACTATGAAATACTTATAAAAATGGGTATTAAAACTAATTTTTTAAAAGACATACATCCTGAAAACATACATGACTACACAAAAGCTTTTTTTTCTTGTTTCATAATACAAAACTTACTCTGACAGCCTGATAACATATGGTTTGATAACCACTTCACATTTGTATATGACTAACTACAGTTAAGAGTATTTCAAAATGAACACTGGTTGTGATTAAATCTTACTGTGACCCACACATTTTTGCATTAGAATGGAATTATCAAAAATATAGACAGCCTAACAGAAATAAAAAGAATCTTAAAAGGATACTATGAATGTATGCCAACAAATTAGACAACCTAGATGAAATGGACAAATTTCTAGAAATACACAAAAAACCCACACTGACTCTAGAAGAAACAAAAGACCTCAAAAGACAATTACAAGTAAAGAGATTGAAACAGTCATCAAAAACCTCCCAACAAAGAAAATCCCAGGATGAGATGGATTCACAGGTGAATTCTTTTTAAATATTTTTTTATTGACAAATCTTCAGAAACATACAGTCCATACATGGTGTACAATCATTGGCTCATGCTATCATCACACAGTTGTGTATTTATCACCATGGTCATTTTTTTAGAACATTTGCATCACTCCAGAAAAGGAAATTTTAAAAAAACCTCATATATCCCCATAACCCCTTACCTGTGCCTCTCACTGACCACTGGTATTTCCATCTACTCAATTTATTTTGCCCCTTATCCTCCTATTATCTATTCATTTTTTATCTGTAAATTTTTACTCATCTGTCCATATCCTGTATAAAAGGAGCATCAGATGCAAAGTTTTCACAGTCACATTTTAAAAGTTATACTATTGTCTTCAAGGCTACTGGAACACAGCTCAACAGTTTCAGGTACTTCCCTCTAGCCACTCCAATACACCATAAACTAAAAAGGGGATATCTATATAATGCAGAAGAATAACCTCCAGGATAACCTCTCAACTCTGTTTGAAGTCTCTTCAGCCACTGAAGCTTATTTTCTCAGTCCTATGATGCTGGATCCTGGCTTATCCTGAGAGTCATGTCCCACGTAGGCATTTGACAAAATCTAGCGTCTCTTCTTGATAAAAACACTTCAAAAAAGCAAACAAAAAGGAACTCTCCTCAACATGATAAAGGGCATTTTGGTGGTTTGAAGCTGTTACGTACCCCAGGAAAGGCCATGTTCTTTATTTTCCCCCCTAGGTTAATCAAACATTTTTTTCAATAGTACAAATAACATCTTTTACTCCCCCACCCCAAGCAACATAGACATATATCAGCTCATATAAATTAACATCTGTGTCTCCACTTCCTTAGGAGCAAGAAGCTTACCCAAAAATCATGATCAAGAAGAAGAGAAGCAAGGTTGTCAGGAGATGTGCTTTAGAATTTTTCAGGATATGAATTCCTGCCCTTCACTATAATTTATAATTTCTTTTTATAAAAAAACATTCTGGGTGATGAAATGTCACTGGTGATCCCAAAATGTTGAAAAGAAACTACCAGGTTCTATGCAGTCAAATAATAGCATGGAAGTAGTGCTAATTGAAGGAAATGGTAGGAGAACAGAAAGAATACAGAATGATGGCTTCTAAGGTCATGTACAGGAGGAGAAAATGTAAACCTATTGTCAATCACTGCTACTTCAGGGGTTCTGATAAAAATCACTTTGTAACTATTGTATTTAACAAGTCAGGAACAGTCTAATATTCTCTGCTGAAAGGTTTACGAATTTTAGTAAAAAATTGGTCACACTTTATTATATTTGCATGTATAATATCTCTCTGCCTTGCTAGGTACTATGCTTTACAAGGTCAGGTTCGTTGTTTGTTTTATTCACCACTGTCTTTTTGGACTCTGGAACTTTGTCTGACACTTTAGGTACTAAATTATTTTATGACACAAAGAAGGAAGAAAGAAGGAAGGAGATGAAGAAAGGAAGGAAATGGAGGGATGACATATACTTTTAAAGAATAACCAAGGTACAGTTTCAAAATAGTATAATTTCATCTAAATAGAATTATTTGTAAATAATTTATGAGCTTCATTTATTGATGTCAGGGCTATAGTCACACACATAGAGACATGACTTAGATAATGGGATGTAAAATGCATCAAAAAACTTTTGAGAACCCACATTTTAAGGGGGAAGCTAATTTACCATGGACAAATGAATCAACAGAATGAATGAACTGATACGATGTGAAATACAATAAAGATAAATACAGACTATTTTGGTATCACTCATAATGTATGACCTTGTACTGCTGGAGACTTTTTATAAAAGAGAAAACTGATATTAAGAATTCAGTAACCCTTGGTGAAACAATACCTAAAGCACCAAGTCTAGGGTAATATGGTTAGGGCAAAATCATACGATTCAAGAGAGTTGAGGATTAGTCCTAATAATCCCATAAGTATCTGTGTGGCTTCATTACAATTGTCTTAACTGGGTGGCTGTTTCCTCAATCTATGAAATGAAAGTAGTGAACCAGATTATTTCTGAAGCTATTTTTTTTTCTTAAATAGCATTCTTTATTATGAAAAATTTCTTACGTACATGAAAGAAGGAGTAGTACAATGAACTCATATACCTATTATCCAGATTTAACAGTTATCGAGATTTTTTGCCACATTTTTTAAACCTTTTAAAAAATCTTATATTATCTAAACCTTTTTTGCTACTTTTTCTTCCAGTTGCTGGGTATTTTATTTTTATTTATTTATTTATTTTTAGGTTCTTTATTTTTATTTTTTTAAATACAAAAAAACCCCAAATAAACGCAAAAATTCCTATTTTGATCATTCCATTCTACATATATAATCAGCAATTCACAATATCATCACATAGTTGCATATTCATCATCATAATCATTTCTTAGAACATTTGCATCAATTCAGAAAAAGAAATAAAATGAAAACAGAAAAAATATATATATACATACATGCCATACCTCTTACCCCTCCCTTTCATTGATCACTAGCATTTCAAACTAAATTTATTTTAACATTTGTTCCCCCTATTATTTATTTTTATTCCATATGTTCTACTTATCTGTTGACAAGGTAGATAAAAAGAGCATCATACACAAGGTTTTCACAATTACACAGTCACACTGTGAAAGCTATATCATTATACAATCATCATCAAGAAACATGGCTACTGGAACACAGCTCTACATTTGCAGGCAGTTCCCTCCAGCCTCTCCATTACCTCTTGAATAACAAGGTGATATCTACTTAATGCGTAAGACTAACCTCCAGGATAACCTCTCAACTCTGTTTGGAATCCCTCAGCCATTGATACTTTGTCTTATTTCACTCTTCCCCCTTTTGGTCAAGCAGGTTTTCTCAATCCCTTGATGCTGAGTCTCAGCTCATTCTAGGGTTTTTCTCAATCCCTTGATGCTGTGTCTCAGCTCATTCTAGGATTTCTGTCCCACATTGCCAGGAAGGTCCACACTCTTGGGAGTCATATCCCACGTAGACAGGGGAGGGTGGTGAGTTTGCTTGTTGTGTTGGCTGGAGAGAGGCCACATCTGAGCAACAAAAGAGGCTCTCTTGGGGGTGACTTTTAGGCCTAATTTTAAGTAGGCTTGACCTATCCTTTGTGGGGTTAAGTTTCTGAAGCTATTTTCAGTTATATATGTCTTTGATTTTACAGTTGCTTTATATTTCAGTGTGGGTGACAGAAAAAAATGACAATAGTGTGCCATCTTAATATACACTTGTTTTGTGGTCACAAATTCTCTGTGGCTGCTAAGGGAAGGTGCAAAATTCAGGATTCAAAACATAACAAAACAGTGAAATAAGGTTTTAGCAATGTTTTTAAACTCTCAGTTGTATGTAAATGGTATCCCTTTGATTTCCTCCCTCCATATGATTTAAGTAACGGCACTTTCCTGCTTGAAAAATGACCCAATTGAATCATAAGAGTTAAGCTTGGATAATGGAATTATGTAGCGATGTGAGGCTCTGTGTGTCTCTAGAAAACAGAACCAACAGGAGATATCTGTAAATATCAGATTTATAAAGCTGTCTCATGCCGTGGAAATGGAAGAGTCCAAAATCTGTAGGACAGGCTGTAAAGTTGGAGGCTCGAATGAAGGGTCCTGACGAACTTCACAGAATAGGCCAATTGGCTGAAGAAGCAGTGAAAGAGTCTTCTTTCTTCTTAAAAGCCTTCAGCTGGTTGGATTATCTTGTGGGAGACAGGACCATGTTCTCTTAATCCATTTCTGGGGTGCAGGCCTGTTGTAGGTCAGACATTTTGATTAGGTTATTTCAACTAAGATGTAACCCATCCCATTCAAGGCAGGTCTTAATCCTTTTACTGTAGTTCTTTGTGAGAGGATAAAAGACAGAGAATGAAGTTGGAGGGCTCACACTTCCTGAACTTTAAAGCCTATCACAAAGCTACTGTGGTCAAAACAACATGATACTGGTATAAAGATAGATAAAGGGTGGGCAATGGTGACTTAGTGGCAGAGTTCTTGCCTGCCATGCCGTAGACCCAGGTTCATTTCCCAGTGCCTGCCCATGTTAAAAAAAAAGATAGATATAGTGACCAATGGAATCGAATTGAGAGAACAGATACAGACTTCACCTCTATGGTCAACTGATTTTTAACAAGTCTGCCAAGTCAACTCAATTGGGAAAAGTAATCTCTTCAACAAATGGTGTTGGGAGAATTCGATATCCAGATG
Organism: Myrmecophaga tridactyla; assembly: GCA_004026745.1. Taxonomy (NCBI): domain Eukaryota; kingdom Metazoa; phylum Chordata; class Mammalia; order Pilosa; family Myrmecophagidae; genus Myrmecophaga; species Myrmecophaga tridactyla. The sequence continues at coordinate 7,788 of PVIY010043287.1, forward strand.
CAAAAAGAAGGAAAGAGGACCCCTATCTCACATCCTCTACAAAATTTTTTCAAAGACCTAAATATAAGAACAAGGACTATAGGGCAGCTGCCGTGGCTCAGCAGGCAGAGCTCCGACCTGCCATGCTGGAGGTCTGGAGTTCGATCCCTGGTGCCTCCTGCCCATATGCAAATTAAAAAAAAAAAAGAAAAAAAAGTTAAAAAAAAAAAGAACAAGGACTATAAAACTCCTAGAAGAAAATGTAGGGAAGCATCTCCAAGATCTTGTGGTAGGATATGGTTTCTTAGACTTTACACCCAAAGCACAAGGGTGCTGGTCTGAAGTGGTTACTTATCCCAGAAAAGGCCATGTTCTTTTAACCCATCCCTGGGTGCTGACCTGTGTTAGGTGGGACCTTTTGGTTAGGTTATTTCAACTGAGATGTAACCCAGCCCATTCAAGGTGGGTATTAATCCTTTTCTGGAGTCCTTTGTAAGAGAATAAAAGAGAAAAACACTTAGCCATTGATTATACTCTTTGGGTGAATTGTATGGTGTGTGAATAAAACTGTTTTTAATAAATGGGCAAAAAACTTGAATAGACATTTCTCCAAAGAGGGAATACAAATGACTAAAAGTACATAAAAGATGCTCAACATCTCTAGCTATTAAAGAAACACAAATCAAATCCAGAATGAGCTATTATTTCATACTCACTAGAACGGCCACTCTTAAGAAAACTACAAATATTAGAAAAGACAATGAGAAATAGGGGCTCTCATAATTGCTAGTGGGAAACTGAAATGGTGCAAGATATATGGAACATATGTCTTTTCCTCCTAGTTGTAGCCTTACTGATAAGGAGAGAATCACTGTTTTGCTTTGCTCTTCAATTTGAGGTATGTTTGTGTCCTCAGTATGTATATATATATATATATAACACAGTAATAGTAATATTGATGCGACAAATAGCAACTTGCAGAGAGATAGATGCTCCAGAAAAAAAATGAATTATGGATAAAAAAGATATCTGTTTTTGAAGTACTTGTCATAGTAAAGTATTCTTTCCATAGAGTGTGTTCTTAGGGGACATGATTGAAGAAGGCAATATTCCTACTAGTCTTCAAAAGAGGATGTTCCATACCCTCATTCAGGAAATTCAGACTAAATGATCTTAGAGCACAGTAAGGTGTTAGGAGTATTGGAAAAACAGGGAACCAAATTTCAGGTTACTTACTATATACTAAGAAAAGAGAAGAGGTTGTTCATCTCTCATTCAGTTATTTCATCAACATAATGGTTCATATCAAAACTATACGACAACTGAAACAAGGTCATTCGTTAAAAATAAATTATCAGAGATACAAATAAAATTAGTATTTTCTGATTGTAAAAATAATTAGCAAAATATAGGACTCGTTTAAGGAAAAGTTTTAACTTATTCTGTTGGTTTAGTACTGTATGTTTCCTTGTTACTGCCTCCAGACTTGGTATTTTTTAAAGGTAATGTCAGCATTGAACCTGTATGGAAGCTTTTATCTTTACACCTTAAAGAAAGTGGCCTTTTCTGAATGAACATTATAAATCCCCAGTACTATCAATAACACCTTCCAACTCTTCAAAAAGACACTTTGATCTTTTGTTCTTGAACAAAAATTTCTAGTGTCAGTTGAAAACCCTTGAAAAATAGAATTCAGCAACTGTATTTTACAGGATATTACTCATCTCATAACAGTTGCATACTTCAGTGCTTTAAAAATGCATTTTAGGTTTGTAATATATTTCTTAAAATAAGCTTCCTCTTCTCACTACTGCCTTGTACATTGCAATCGTGTCCAATTAATGCTCAAGAATGGAGTGCTGCTTCCTCTAACGCTTTGGCTTACTAGTAAGAAAGGCATACTTTGTCATCTTTAAATATGAACTATATCCATAATTTTCAAAAATGTTATTTTATAGCCTGACAAAAACTAAGGTAAAAATATGAATTGAGACATAAATTAATATTTAAAAAGAGCTTAGTGAGGAAAATATTTTTTCCTGTTTGATTTTCTGACTTAGAATTTTTAAAAGAATTAAGCAGCTATTTACCCCAGAAAAGACTCAAGTGTTTTAGAATAACAGACAAGCTATATTCACAAATCCTTTTTTTAATGTATTTCATGTGGAATTATAGGAAATTCTCTTTACTCCAATTTCAATAATTAACCTAAAAATATTCAAAATATTTGTGCTGCAAGAGAATACTTTTAGAGACTAATTCCTATATTTCATGAAAGTGAGTCTTCTATACATTTTATTATAAACTTATGGTCTATGAAGGAAAAGTTTATGTTTCAGAATACACTATTTGGAATTTTTAGTTGAACATAGTGGATTGAACGTGTGTTTTTCTAGTCTTCTCCTAAAACCCCACTAAAATAACAATAAAAAGATTTTCCTAAAAACATAAATCCATAAACATGGCGAAGAAAATGACAATACCACAATTAAGAGACTGGAAAACAAGATGGATGAATTGTAACTGATTCAGAAGCCAAGAGGAGGCCAAAACAAGAAATAATTCAATTCATGACTCAAGAATTAGAAGTCACAGGTACTTCTAAAAGTGGAATTTGGAAGATGCAAAAGTTCAAATAATACAGGGCCACCATGGATCGTTTTGTACATTTCAAGTTCTCAGTAGCCACATGTGGCTGGTAGATTCAGTATTAGATGGTGCAGGGGTAGATAATTCTGGCTCTAAGAATTTTTATTATCCCTTAGAAGTGATAGTTTTAGATTTTTATTTTGAAATAATTTCATACCTTCAAACATTTGCAAAAATAACACACACTCCATATCGTGGATTCCAAAATACCCCTAATTCAGATACCTGGATTCATCAACTTTTAATATTTTACCACATTTGCCGTATCATTCTGTCTATCCATCTTTCTATCTTTCTATTTATATATTTTCTAAATATTTGAGAGTAGGTTGCATACATCATCCTCCTTGAACACTTAATTCTTCCATGCACATTTTCTAAAAACAAGGATATTCACTTAAATAATCCCCTTAAGTACAGTTATTAAGTTCAAGAAATTTACTTGACGTTTAAAGTATATACCCCAGTTTTTTCAATGTCCCAGTAATGTCCTTTTGGAAATTTTCTCCTCCACTGTTAGAGCCATACTGGGATCATGCCTTGCTTTTAGTTTTTATTGTCTCTTTAATCTTTCTCTCTCTTTAAAACTGTGGGGACATATACAACATAAACTTTCCCATCTCGACCACTCCCAAACCTACAATTCAGTAGGACTAGTCACGCTTAAAATGTTGTGCTGCCTTCCCGCCATCCATTCCCAGAACTTTCCCATCACAACAAATAGAAACCCTACACCCATTATGCATTAACTCCCTTGTCCTTTACTTTCTATTTCTATGAATTTCCATATTCTAGCTATTTTGTGTAAGTGGAATCGTACAATATCTGTCCCTTTGTGTCTGGTTTATTACATTCAACATTATTCAAATTTTATCCATGCAGTAGTATGTATCAGAACTTCATTCTGTTTAAGGCTGAGTAATTTTCCCTTATATACCACATTTTGTTTATCCATTCATTTGATCATGGACATTGGGGTTGTTTTCATCTTCTGGCTTTTGTGAATAGTGTTGCTATGAACCTTTGTGTACAATTATCTGTCTTGAGTTCCTGCTTTCAACTGTTTGGGGTATATACCTAGAAGTGGAATTGCCAGGTCATATGCTGGTTCTATGTTTAACTTTTTGAGACACTGCCACACTGGTTTCCACAGCGAACACACAATTTATATTCCCACCAAAAAATGTTCTAAGGTTCCTATTGCTACACATTCTCAACAACACTTGTTACTTTCTGTGTTTTATTTTTGTTTTTTGTTTTTTTTTTACTAATAGCCATTCTAGTAGGTGTGAAGTATCTCATTGAGGTTTGGATTTACATTTCTCTAATGGCTAATAAAATTGAGCATCTTTTCATGTGCTTATTGACCATTTGTAAATCTTCTTTGGAAAAATATCTATTCAAAGCCTTTATCATTTTGTAGTGAACCGTTTAGAATCCTTTCCCATTTCTTTATTTAAAACATAATTATTAGTTTATTATTTTATTGCCTGCCTCTTCCACTATAATGTGTGCCCCATGAAGACAGGGATTTTATCTTAATTTGTCCAATTTCATATGCTAAGTGTATAATAATATTTCTTTTTTTTAAAAAAAAATAAAATTTAACTGTTTCTTATATTTACAAACAAACACTCCTCCTTCTACCACTACCCCCACTTCCACCATTCCCCCGGTAATCTCTAATCTGCTTTATATCTCTGCAGATTTGCTATTTCTATTCATCTCTTGTATTAATTTCCTAGCTGCTGAAATAAATAGCATACAATGGGTTGGCTTAACAGGAAAATGTTAGCTCACAGTTTCAGAGGAAGGCTGGCTTCCTCCTAGGGTTGGTATTTTCTGACTGGCAGACAATCTTTGGGGCTTTTTGATTCTTCTGTCACATGGCAATGCAACATCGCAGCATCTTCTTCATTCTCTTACAGCTACTCTTGACTCCCAACTTCTGCCTGCTCCCCTCGGTTTCTCCTCCCATGTCTAATTTCTTTGTTTATAGGATTTCAGCCATATGGGATGAAGGTGCACCCTCATTCAATTTGAGCTGTCCTTAATATCTCATAAATGATACTATACAATTTGTGTCCTTATGTGCCTTGCTTATTTCACTGAGCATTACATTTTCAAGTTTGTTCTATGAACATGACTCATAAACTCATTCTTTCTTATAGTCAAATAATATTCCATCGTATGTATGTTCCACATTTAGTGTATCCACTCATTTGTTAATGGACACTTGGTTTGTTTCCACCTTTTAGCTATTGTGAATAATGCTGCTATGAACATTGGTGTGCAAATATCTGTTCAAGACCCTGTTTTCACTTTCTTTGTGTATATACCTCCCCTACTCTTTATGTAATTCTGGTTGCAGATTGCATATGTATATATTATAAGTACAAAAATATTGATTAATCATTATTTTTGTTCATTTGCATTTTCATTCCTGTAGGAAGTAAAAAATGGAGTTATAAAATAAAAAATACAAAACTACTGGCATTTATACTTAACCATGCTATTTCCTTTACCAGAGCTCTTTGTTTCTTCATGTGACTTTGATCTTCTATTGTCTAGTGTCCTTTTCTTTCAATCTTAAGAACTCCCTTTAGCATTTCTTATATGGCTGACCTAGTGGTGACAATTGAAGGGCTCTTGTTTATCTAGGAATATCTTAATTTCCCCCTCATTATTGAAAGACAGTTTTGCCAGATTTAGAATTCTTGGATGGCATTTTTCTTTTTTGCTTTCAGCGCATTAAATATGTCATCCTACAGCCTTCTTGCCTCCATCGTTTCCCATGAAAAAAATGGCACTTAATTTTATTGATGCTCCCTTGCATGTGACATGTTGCTTCCCTCTTGTGGCTTTCAGAAATCTCTATTTTTGACAATTGACAGTTTGATTATAACATGGCACAATGCAGGTCTATGTGGGTTTATTCTGTTTGGAATTTGTTGAGTGTCTTAGATATGTATATTCATGTCTTTTGCTAAATTTGGAAAGTTTTCAGCCGTATTTTAAAATATTCTTTTCTGCCCCCCTCTTCTCCTTCTGGGACTCCCACAAAACATGCGTTGGTACACTGGACAGTGCCCTACAGGTTCCTCAGGCTCTGTTCGCTTTTCTTCATTCTTTTTTCTTTCTGATTCTCAGACTGGATGATTTTAATTGTCTTATTATCTTCTAGTTTACTGATCCTTTTCTTTTGCCAGTTCCAATCTGCTGTTGAATGCCTCTAGGGAATTTTTTATTTCTGTTACTGTGACTCAGCTCTGTTTGGTTCCTTTTCATGAGTTCTGTGTCTTTATTGACATTCTCTTTTTGTTTATCTATTGTGCATCTTATTTCCCTTAGTGCATTGAACATATTTAGGACCTTTTTTTTTGTATACTATATGGTGGGGGTCACATTTCATTCTTTTTCCATGTGACTATCCTGTTATTGCAGCACCTTGTGTTGAATTTTGGTGGTGGTGGGAGTTCAGGGGCCAGGAATCGAACCTGGTCTCCTGCATGGCAGGCAAGAATTCTAACACTGAACTACCCTCACACCCCTAGGACCATTTTTTTAAAAGTCTTTTTCTGATACGTCCCAGTTCTGGTCCTCCTCATTGAGGGTTTCTAATTCTTCATCCTGCTCCATCCTGATAAAAAGGATCATGTCATCCTAAAAGAGAACAAAGAGCTGCACTATGGATGTTTGAAAAAGGAGGTGTTTTGAGGGGTAGGGTGATGATTTGAAAATAAAGAACATAGAGACCTGGGGTGTGTCCATGATGGTCTCCAGTGATGGGTTTAACTTTTGTGCTTCTCTCTTTTACATTATACAGTTAATGATATTTAGTTGTAAGAGCTTTTGGTTGCCTGCAGTAAGTCTGTGATACCCTTGTAGACTTTATCATCCTATTACTTACTTATATTAGCATAATAATTTTCAAACTCTCTTCCCACTCCATATGTATATATGTGATTAAATAAGTGGCTATAAACCAGTATATTTTTAATTTTATTAACTTTTTTTTCTATATACCATCTTCTCTACTATCGTGGATACTATTGTGCTTATTTCCTCAGTTGTTGGGAAGAATTGTCTTGTGCTGAGAAGTTCCTTGCCCAAATTTATGCCCCCTTCTCTGGGCAGCCTGCTTCCAATTGGTTGACCTATGGACATAAAGGCTCAGCCCTTTGACTCCAACTCAGGACAATTCAGAAGACTATCCCAGCCTCAGAGCTCCTATGGCATCAGCTGAGCCTAGCTGTAGCTGCACCACAGCTCAAGTACTCCCTTTTCCCCTTCCTTTCCTCTTCAGGTAGGCACTGGCCCTGAACACACTCCTTAATAAAATGTATGCAAACTAATCTCCTTCTCGGAGTCTGCTCTCTGGAAAAGTCAACTGTAACACTCCCTACTTGTCACCTTCTTCTAGAATATATGGATTTGAAAAGGCTTATCTCATGCCTGTTCCTGAGTTCCCTAGCCCTTAATACTTCTCCTCATCACATGCTCTTCTCTGTCCCTACTCACTTCACTGCTGGCCATTTCTTGTTACCCGTCAAGGTGTTCTCTCCCAGCAGGAGCCTCTCTAGAGGACACTATGCAGAGCAGGCATCATTCCCTTTACTCTCATGCTTTATTGCCCACTATGTCACCTATACTAGGTGGCTTGAGTGCTGTATGTCTCGCACAACCCCCACTAATACAAATTGCATCAGGACAGAGATTTTTGTTCTGTTCAGTGTAGCTTCCCAGTGTCTAGAAAGTCCTTGGCACAGAGTAGGCACATGATAAAATTGATTGAATTTAAGAAATTAACTTCACAATATGGGCATTTAGGAATGTCAGTGCCTTCATCTTGATTTTTATTTGAGAATTTTATCATGTCTCAAGTCTATATTTTTTCTCATTGACCCTCTGCAGATAAGGGGGGTTTGTTTGGCTATTTCACCTTCTGGTATTTTTCTTAATCCAAGTTGCTCAGATTTCTTAATCCAAGTTGCTCAGATTATACTGCTGAGTATAATATTACTCTGAATAAATGCTAGGAGGCAATATAAAAGATGCTTGTGGTACAAACCCCAAATCCCAGCCCCTCTCTTTAAGACTTTGTGTAGGTAAACACAGTGTGGCATACTATATTTCTAGCAGAGTGGAGTCATTTGGGGAAGACGGAATGGAAAACCAAGTGGGGAACTTGACAGAAAAACACTGGAAGTCATAACCAGAAGACTAATTTGCCTTTCATAAATTTACAAAAGTGAGAAATCCATCTAAAAATGGAAATTCTAAAACAACCACAAAAAAAGTGATGGTACAAACCAAATCTTTGTTTTTCTCTCTTCTTTTGTGAAAGTGGCTTCCATTTCCTGAGATTTCATCACCCAGAAGGGACCGTCTGCATTGTTAAATGCACTCATGAGGCACATCTGTCCTTTCATCCCCATCAATCAGAAACACTTAGTGAGCACCTGCTGTTGATATCGGATAATAAGAGACATTTAAAAGGGATGAGACAACACATTCCTTACTCTCTTTATTTTTCAACTTGAAATGAGCAGCATTAGAAAAGCAACAATACCTCTTTAATTCACACTCCACTAAAGCTGAATTTGTAGTTATTCAGAAAAGGTCAGACTAATGTTTATTTACTACCTCTAAATAAAGTCTTTGTTAAATAAATGAACATTTTCACGAAATTTCATGAAAACTCTTTAAACTATGTTAGGCCACATTTTCAAGCACCTTTCAGCCTTTACAAATACTCATCTACACATAGCTCATTGTTAAGCTATTTAGAAGTCATTTTGATCTACTCTCTAACAGTGAGTCAGCAAAGGACATTTATGCAGACAGTTTTCATGGATCTCATTACAGAACCTACTTTAAAAGAGGAAGTAAACTATAATTATTTTTAAGTATCTTATCTAGACTTCACTAATTCAGCTGAGGCTTTTTCATGTTAAATATAAATTAGAGTGCTTTTTCTCTACTTATAACAAGTTTTAAAACATCTTCATAACTAATTGGAGTTGTATAGAAATACATATAAATTCTATATAGATGGAGAATGATAAATGGCAAAAGAGAGTAAATGTTTGAGATTTAGAATCACTGACCATAATGTTTTCATGTTATATTTGAGGGAACTGAAACAAACTACATTACAACTGCAGATTACTCAGCAGGACAATCAAAGCCTTCCATGAACTGGTTTTATCTTCTATAATTCATCCTCCAAATACAGATATGTTGTGTGTTTATTACTGTTCTGATAAGTTTCCCAAAGTTGAAGACTATGCAGTTGAAGTACTTTTTATCCCCAGTTAGTATATAGTTTCGTACATGGCACATAGTTAGGGCTTGTTATCCAAGAAAAGCAGTTGACTGAGACTCAGAACTTTTAGTCCTAACCCTTTTTTATCACCTGTAAGTGGCAGCATAGCAGTGGTGTTACAACCATAAGCATGTTACAAACTCTTTGTGCCTCAGCTTCCTAATCTGTAAAATGAGGGCATATAATAATTGCACATACCGCATAGGTTTTGCCTAGGATTAAATGAGTTATTATGTATAAAGCATTTGGTGCAGTGTCTGGCACAAAGTAAGCACTCAATAAATGTTTGCACTAATTTTTACTGCTACTGTTATCATGACTGTGACTCATTCAATAGCTCTACTCTATATATAAATATAGAGATATATATATATATTTAGCTTCTTTATGTGCTTAATGTAGATGACTGCGCTTTCATACATTGGGCCTCCAAACCCAGCCAGCAATGTCGCTGAGGCTTGCGTAAGTAGGCTGAGCCCAGTCTCAGCTGGGGAGCTTTCTGGCTACTGAATCGGTGGTAAAGGAAGGAAGTAATAGCCAATTGTTCCCCTAGAAAACTGATAGAGGGAGATAAACCCATGCTGAAACGGCAGAGCAAAACAACAGCTGAAGAATGAAGAGGGTGTAAATCAGGACAGCCAATGTGAGTTGAGTTATGGGTAGAGTTCAAGGATGAGAAAGGAACCAATTCTGTGGTTACTGAGTGTTTGCCATGGGGCTTTTTGTTGTGCTTCCTTGGGCTGGGGCCTGTTTTTAACACTCCAAGTAGAAGGAGACACTGAGTGGGATGCTTGAGTCTCCTAATTTTGCCTACTCTACACCTCACTGTCTCTCCTTTCCCTAATTCCCATTCTGTTCCTTGGCTTATGACTGTTTATTTTTATGCTATCTCACCTCTCTTTCTTGGTTCATGAACCAGTCTCTTTTAGCCTTCAATCTCCCAGCCATGATAATCTTCTCCTTTTTCCATTCATTGATAACAATCAAGGGAGCATTTTCCTGGCTCCACCCACCTTACACACAGACCCAGACAACTGTAAGTATTAAATAAGAGAACATTATGAAACTAATTTTTGAAAAATTCCTAGGTATTCACTCAAGAGAAACTAACGCTCTTCCTCACTCAAAACTTGTACATGAATATTTATAACAATTTTATTCATAGTCAAAAACTGGAAACAACTCAAATGTTCTTAAATCAATGAATAAATCAATACTCTCTAGTACATCCATGCAGTGGAATACTACTCAGAAATAAAAAAGAAGGAGCTATTGATTTATGCAATAACATGAGTGAATCTCAACAGCATTTTGCTAACTGAAAGAAGTCAAACCGCAAAGGCTATACAGTATATAATTCCAGCTATCTGATTTTCTGAAAAAGGTAAAACTATAGGGACAGAGAACAGATCAGTGATTGCCAGGGATCTGGGGTGAGGGAAGAGTTGACCACAAAGGAACAACACTAGGGAATATGGGGGGATGATGGAACAGTGTTGCATCATGACTGTGATGGTAGAAACATGCTTTTATGCATTTGTCAAAACTCCATAGAACCTTACACCATGAAGAGTGAATTTTACCATATTTAAATTTAAAGATAAATTTTATAACAATCTATACAATACTGCATACCTGTAAAGTATTTTCAATCAATCATTTGCCTATTTTAATCAAAATACCTATTAAACCATTCTTCCTCATTAAATGGAGGATGATTAATGAACAGTGATAAGTAGATCAAGAGGAAAAATTAGAATAATAAAACTAAAATGCTATTAAAGGGGTTTGTGCCTGCATTCATTTGTTGAATAGGGCAATCCTATGATAGATGATTCCCCCAAATAAAATCAGTATTCTGCAATCTAATAAATGTAATGCTCGCATTTATCTTGAGAGCTCTTCTTTCAGAGAGTTGGCGTAAAGGAAATAAATTATACCTCCATCCATAGAGAGATAGTTTTAGACATTTATTCCCTCAAAAAAAACAAATCCATAGGTATTTTAGTAGTTTTCCATTCTTAGCTTATAACTGAGTTCTTGACTCGATGATAAGCAAGAACCATTGGTCCAATAATTCCCAGGGATGAGCCAGGACTCAGCATCATGAGATGGAGAAATCCTTCTTGACCAAAAGAGGAAGAGAGAAATGAGACAAAATAAAGTTTCAGTTGCTGAAAAATTTCAAACAGAGTCGAGAGGTTATCCTGGAGGTTATTCTTATGCATTCTGTAGATATCCCTTTTTAATTTATGGTGTGTTGGAGTGGCAAGAGGGAATTGCTTGAAACTGTTGAGTTGTATTCCAGTAGCCTTGATTCTTGAAGATGATTTTATAACTATATAGTTTTTACAATGTGACCATGTGATTGTAAAAACCTTCTGGCTGATGCTCCCTTTTTCCAGGGTATGAACAGATAAGTAAAAAAATATGGACAAGAAATAAATAAATAATGGGGTGGAGATAAGGAGTAAAAAACATTGGCATAGATTGCAATACTAGTGGTCAATGTGAGGGATGGGTAAGGGATATGGGATATATGGGCTTTTTTTTCTTTTTCTGGAGTGATACAAATGTTCTAAAAATGATCATGGTGATAAATATACAACTTTATGATCATATTGTGAGCCATTGATTGTATACTTTGGATGGAATGTATGGTATGTGAAGATATCTCAATAAAAATATTTTTTAAAAAAGAAAGAAAAAATGGTCCAAATCACTTTATTTTCTGACAAAAAAAGTTAAATGTGCTATAAAGTCATCTGCAAAAAAATAGTTTATAATAGTCATTGATCAACAACTATCGGATTAAGAACTGAGCAGTAATTTTTGAAGTGAATACTTACATGTAAAAGCTTCACTACAATTAATGATGTGTGTTTCCATATGCAATTTCATTTCATCTTTAAAACACCCAGTTAAGGGAAAAATATTTTTACTATATAAAGTAAATATTAATATTTTTGAAACTATGTCTTCATAGTTTCAGAGTCTAAGGGCTAAACCAAGGTCAAATGGCTAATACATAGGAGAAGCTAATACTGATTCTAAGGCAAATTCATTCAGCATTAAGTAACTATGGATCATGAATTACATGATAAGTTTCATGCTAAGTTCTAGGGTTATAATTACTCTTTGCATTCCAATGGTTTTCACTCTTGGGAAGATAGTTGAAAAGCAACAAAAAATTACCACGCAAGGATAATGGAAGCTTCATTCATTTATTCAATATTTATTGAGTGTCTGTTGTATCAGTCAGGGTCCTAGCAGGAAACAGTGATTAACTGAGAAGAGTTTAATGAAGAGACATAGGTATGGTTAAGGGAGGAACAAAAAAGATGGTGACGCACCCAAGAACCAGAGGAAAGATATACAATGGAAGAGCTGTGGCCAGAGAGAATCACAGCCCCTGCTAACCATGATAATTCAGTCATTGTCTCAGCAGGAACCAAGTGTCATTTATTCACAGGGTGAATAAATATATGTATAGAGATTAGATGCTGAGACGCCCAGATTTCTTTTCCAACTCTAATCCTCTCCCTTTCCAAATGCCAGCATCAACCTCTTCACTCTTCTGGAGGAAACTGGCATTTTACCAACCTAATAGTAAAGACCCTACAGTTATTGACACTGGATTTTCCAGTTGGATTCCATAATAATAAAG
>PVIY010043288.1:0-20413 GCA_004026745.1 Myrmecophaga tridactyla
ACAAGTTTAACTGTGAAAACCTTTCAGACATCCGTGGGTTTTCCTGGAATTCTCTGAAAGCTTTCAGTTGTTGTTTCTCTGAAGAACAGGGAAGGTTTCAGTTGGTGTTTCTCTGAGGAACAGGAAGAGTCTCATGAAGATATTTTAAACGTCCATGCTCTGAGAAATCTGATACCACGTGGTCCTGCCCTCGTAGTAGCCACTTAGTTGTAAGCAGTCCCTCAAGTCCCACTGGTCCCCGCGCATGAATTCGTGATGTACTGATTCCCACTTCAGCGCCTGCAAAAAAGAATGGGTTAAGATGTGGCTTTTCACAGTGTCTGCTTCCTGTCCATCCACCAGACCCATGTCTCTTCATGTCTCTGCATTCTCTGCACTTAGTTTCCTCTTTCTCCACCAACTCCTGAGCTATCCTCCTTGGCCCAGCTTCAATTTCATTGTCCTCAAAAGTTTGTTTTGAATGGTCACTACAAATCATTATGGCCCTCACCCATTGTGTAAATACGGTGGCGGCCTCTCTTTTGTATTTTATCCCCTATTGCATTCTGACAATACTAGAAGTGGTATCTCTGTTATCAGTTTAGCATCTGAATTGTGTACCATAATCTGACATTTGGGCAAAAATCAAGGTGTTCAACAATGTTTGGTATGGAGGTTTTTTCCTCCCCAAATATTCTTTAAATCCTAGTAAGTAAGGGACATGCTCTTAGTATCCCCCAGAATTCTTAGCACACTAGCATTCATTAGGTAATTACTAGATCTGTGAAAGAATTATTGCTCATTTCCCTTCTCTTTTTCTCCAGGCTTTCATCCTGGAGGACATCAGGGGTTTTGCTGGATATGGTTCAGCATTCTGTACTGTATATGCTGGATGTGGGGGTTCCCTCAATCATCATAATTTTTCTGAGCATGTACTATGTACCAGCCACTGTACTGGGCCTTGGGATATAGTGGTGAATAGTAGACACAAGGTCCAGTTTTCATGAAGCTTACATTCTAGTCGGGAAGGAGCCAAGAGAAGGTAAGTAAATAATTTCAGGCAGTGACTAAGTGTAACGAACAGTGCCATGACAGAGAAAGCCTCCCTGAGGAGGTGCATATGAACTGAAACCTGAATGATAAGAAGGAGCCGGCCAGGAGATGATCAGGTAGAAGTGCTGCACACAGATAGGAAAGTGAGTGCAGGGTCCTGAGTGGGCATGTGCTTGAGCAGAGGCTGAGAAGGAGATAAGACAAAGCTGGGATTCAAATTCTGGCTCAACAGCTTAAAGACATGTGACCTTGGGCAAGTTACCTAACTTTATTGATTTGTGCTTCAGTTTTCTTATGTGGAAATGAGGAAAATTATAGCATCTATTTTATAGAGCTAAGAAAGAGTATACATGGGATATACTTAGCATAGTGCCGGAAACATGGTAAATCCTCAATTAGATGTCACTGTGATTATTAATGTATTTCACAGGAATTAACCAGAGTTTAAGTATTTGTTGTCAGCTGGTGCTGGAAGGACAATGGAATGGTCTTTTGCTCCTCCCCCATTCTGGATTGTCACTCGAAAGCTGGGTATCTCAGCCCTTAAAAGGGTGCTGCTATTTCTTTCTCAAGAATGTGGAGGTATAAATAGCAGCACAAGTGATGTGATAATTAAGTCAAAATCCCAACATAAGAGAAATGGGAGAACTAAAATTGTCTAATGACAATATAAGAGACTAAAATTCCCTTTAATAACCTTTAACAATTCAGTGAGAACTATTTCTCCAGGAAGATCATCTGTTCTAAAGTTCAGAGGAGTTAAAACATTTTAAGTGGTTGGAATAATTCTCCAATATTCAGAAAATGTTTGATAAATGTCTTACTGGAACTTGACATAGTGGTACTCCTAGAAACCAGAGACTGGCCGAAAAACTACTACAAGGGGCTTGGTGATTTTATGTAAGGATGTCTTCCTGTAGCTTTTAATTTCACAGTCTGTTTTAGACATCAACCTAATAACTCTGTTTTTATGCTGATATTTAAAGCCTAGTACAGGTACTAATATCTACCTTCTTCCTATCCTCATGGAGTGGTGGGGGAGCAGGGAGGGTCCTAGCTCTGAGCCAATTTGGCCATGCTACTCTTAAGAAATAAATCGCAGCGGCACTGTTCTTGAGGGACTTTAGCATGTACACCCTTTGCAATTTGGGCATGAAGATATACCGTCGTCTGCCCACACTGAGGTGGGTGTAACTGAGGCTTTGAAGTCACACAAGTTTGGGTGTGAATGCCCAACATGACTTTGGGCAAGTTACCTCACTTTTTTGAATCTGTTTCCCCATCTGTGAAAAAGGAAACATGAGTACCTACCTTCCTAACACATGAAATGCCTAGAACACAGGACTTCTACAAACGTAATAGTAGCTAATATTATTCTCTCTCCTTTCATAATCACTACCTTCCACAATTCTGTCTCTATTATCTTGATCAAGCATGCGACAGTAAAGGGGACATGTTTTCTCCACTTCCACCACATAGTGATTCACAAGGAACACATTTTCCCCTTGACTGGAGTCCTTCTTACCCAGTCCAAAGCGGTACCCATCAGAGAAGCGAGTGCTGGCATTCCAGAACACACAGGCACTATCTACGTGCTGGAGGAAAAACTCTGCTGTTTTCTCTGCCATGTAATGAAAAAACAAGAGCTGAGTTAGGATGACCTATGGGGAACAGCCCTGTCTCTAGCCACTTACCTGTGACTCCAGGGCAGGGCCCGAGTGCCCAAGGAACCTCCCCACTGCATTGTCCTCAATTTGCCTACATGTAAATCCAAATGCGTACTTATTTGCTGTGTGTCTCTGGGCAAGTTTCTAAATTGCTCTGTGCCTGAATAAAATGAGGATTGACAACATTATCTACTTCACAGGCTTATGCAGAGAACTAAATGAGTGAAGAACACACATCTCAGGGCCTAGCACATAACTGCTCAGTAAATGTCAGCCATTGTTATTACTGGTGGTGGTGTTAGGATTTCCCAATAGACTGACTGCAAATTCTCTGAGGTAGGGCCACACTGGCTTCCTTTACCATTGTACCTCCAGTGCCTGACACCTCAAATGTCCCTCAATTAATGTATGTGGAGGGAATGAATGAATGTGGAGAGTTGGTTCTGCCCTTAACTAACTGGTCAGTTAGTTCTGCTCTTAACTAGCCTTCTGGGTCTTGGTTTCCTCGATTGTATACTAGGTTTGTTCCAACTATCTTGTAGTACTGCTGAATGGATTATATGAAAATACCTCTGAGACAGAATAAGTTATTTTTAAAGTGGAAATAATCATCTCCATCCCGTCTCCTCCCACAGGGCTGCTGTGAAAATATAATGAGCTAATACAGGTGAAAACACTCAGCAAATTGTCATATGCAACCAGCATTAGGCATTATCATTAGTCTTTTCAGACTATGTTTTCCTGTGGATTAAGAGGGGTGAGAGGCATGGGGCCAGTTTGCAGATAAAAGCAGAAAAATCAGACACCTATAACCTTGAAGCTATTGATAGGCAGCTCCGCCTGAACACTGACCGTTCTCTGTGATGATCACATCTGTGTGGGAGCTGCCATACTTGTGGATGTGGTCAATGGCCTCCTGGACACTGTCCACCACTTCAATGCACAATTCCAGGTCCCCATACTCAGTTCGGAGTGACTTTACTTCAGAGGGGCTGAATGTCAGGTAGGAGGCAAACTTGGGGCCTGCATGAATTTTTACCTAGAACAAAGCAAGTTCAAGGGAAATTACAAAAATGAAAGAAGTAAGCAAGTGTACTCACTTCTTCCTCTAAAATCAAATAGCAAGATTGTCTCTTAAGGGCCTTTTCCTTGTGATGAACATTAATATGAGCCTGTAAACCATAGCACAAAATCTGTGACTCAAGTGATGCGGTTAACTAACTTACCTTCCTTTTAGAGGCAGCCTCTTGCTCAAAACTTTTTACTCTGAAAATGCTAATTTGCTACTTGCCAGCAACGGGTCCTCAGTATAGGTGGAACAGGGATTTAAGTTGGAGATCTCTGAATGATTCAGAATGTGCAGGACACTTCATGAACTTTAGGCATAAATCCCCAACTTCTGGCATTTTACCAAAATGAACACTTGACTATAAAAATCTGATTTCCTGTATAAGGGACCTAGATATTGGACTCATGAAAAAAGAGAGGTGCCACATATACATTTTTACTCTCTCCATGCTAGAAAATTCCTATGTGTGATTTAGAGATAAATAGGACACAATTAGGTTCTTTCAGTTTTTCAAACTGTAGTTACCTGTCAGGTCTCTGACTGTCTGTTCTGGCCTAGGCACCTAGAGTTCAGGCCAGTCTGGCCCTAATCCTGTTCCTGGCTGGAGGAATTTAAGGATCCTACTGGGGGCCTTAGTCACAAGTCTGATTCTATTTGGACCTTAATCTCAGAGACTGCCCCAGGTCAAGGTATGTGCTATGTTTCTTTGGGACAGAGACAATAGTCTCTGTCTTATCTTCATTGTCCCTGATGCCCTGCCAAGGTTTCCTATTTGGGGCTCACTTCCTCCAGCCCTGGGGGATCTGAGATCCCATCCCTGAGCCCCCAGCTCTGTGCAAATCATACTGCCTGGTTTACTTCCTGCCATACAAAGATGCTATATGAAATATATACACTGATGCATTGACTGGAGGAATTTCAAGGCAATTCTGATGATGACTGAAGATATCATGGGTTTGTCTGAATCAGGTCTAAGGATTTTAGTCCCAGCTAAAGGAGAGCTTTCCTCCTGTCCTGTCCAGTCCAGTGTGTGTTTGGCATCAATGGGTGCCTAATTAAGTTGGTCACTAATGCAAAGAGAGGACTGGAATATGAATGATTATTATGTGATCTAACGCCCTCTTAATCCATAGGATGCATTTTTATTTTCAAAACAATTCTTTCTCATTGGAATTATGCCGCATTTTATAAGCTGACTGGAGCCTTTCTTTCCAGCATAAGGATGGAAGGGAAGAGACTTACTCTCAGGGTCAGAGCAACCAAGACCAGCAGGCATATTCTTTACTAGTTTATATAATTCTGAAAGATGCCATGATAGAAGATAATGCATCCAGGCAGAAAATTCATGGAAAATCCCTTTTGGCTTTGAGAGCATCTATTTTTTTGGATTCAGGAATGCTAATTTGCAGCATAAATTTGTGTTTAAAACTTAGTGGTTCTGATTTATTATAACCGTAATGAAATGATAAGAACATTACTCAGAGGGATCACTATACAAACTGTCAATTCCTGAGTATAATGGTTTTAAATACATTAATTAATATTGATAACTGAAGATATTTGAGGGGTGGATGTATGTAAATTTCGAGTTGGAAAACATTTCTGCACAATCTTTTCAAATAAAATCCAAAAAGGAAT
The DNA here is from genome assembly GCA_004026745.1 of Myrmecophaga tridactyla. Classification (NCBI taxonomy): domain Eukaryota; kingdom Metazoa; phylum Chordata; class Mammalia; order Pilosa; family Myrmecophagidae; genus Myrmecophaga; species Myrmecophaga tridactyla. Next base: position 5,407 of record PVIY010043288.1, read on the forward strand.
GTGTATTCAGAACATAAACTTTAAACTCTGTTGCCTGAATAAAAGGTGGGAATGTAAAATGGTTCAGCAGCTGTGGAAGTCATTTGGCGATTTCTCAGAAAACTAAATACTGACTTGCCCTATGACCCAACAATACCAATACTCACTATGTTACTCAATATATACCCAGAAGATTAAGGGCAGTTATACAAACAGACATTTGCACACTGATGCTCACAACGGCACTATTTACAATTGCCAAGAGATGGAAAACAATCCAGGTGCCCATCAACAGATGAGTGGATAAACAATAGTAAATTATACATTTAGACAAAATAATGTCATGAAACATATGACAATGTGGATGATCTTGAGGACATAATACTGAGTGAAATAAGTCAGACACAGTAGGACAGATACTGTATGATTCTGTTATTACTCTGGTAAGGCCTCTAGTGTTCTGGAGCAGCTAGAAGGAAAAATTTGAGATGAGGGAATGGTAGCCCATGACAAACTCTGGGACCTATTCTACAGCTGCTTGTTAAACTGTGCATTGAAATTTATTGCTTTCTTCTTTCTTTTCTTTGTAGATGTTGTATTTTACAGCAACATCAACAGAAAAACCGGTAAAACAAAACAAAACAAAACTATAGGCAGCTATGGTAACATTAAAATAAATTCCTGTAATCAAAAACTCGAAAAACATCTAGTACATTGCTCACTACTATAGAAAAGTTGGTATTTGTAATAACTTTTTACTTGTTATTTTGAGAATGCACATAGTTTTGAGAGTTAATCAAATGGTATTTAAGATAGTGTTCAATTTTTAGAATTTAAGAAACTCTGATATCTGAATCTATAGATGTTTTTCCTTCCCCCCTTGCTTTAATTTTAAATTGGTTCATGAAACATATTGTACAAACAGGCTTTACGATGATTACTTAGATACTTTTTTAAAAATATGCCTATGGATAAGCCAAGTAAGATATCTATTTAGGTGGTTAAGACTTTCATATGTTAACTGTAAAAATTTGTATCTTCATATTTTCCCCAAATCAGGAAAATGTTTAGTAATACAGGTCATTACTATAGCAATACAGATATTTGTAAGAACTTTCTACTTGGTATTTTGAGAACATTCACAGTTTTGACAGTTGATCAAATGCTATTTAAATTAGTGTTTAATATTTAGAATTTAAGAACTTTGCTATCAGAATCTGTAGATTTTTTACTTTGCTGCCTTAATTTTAAATTGGACTATGAAACTTACTGCACAAACACAGGTTTTACAATGATTACATGGCTAATTTATTTAAATATGCCTATGGTTAAGCTAACTGAGATATCCGTTTTTGGTGGTTCTAAGTGTATTGTTTGTTTTCTTAAATAAAAATATTAAAAAAAAAAAGTTGCCAGAAATAGTCCATTCGACATGTAATCTGTCTTAACTCTAAACCCTCTTCGCAAATAACACATTTCACTTTGCAATAAAGACCTGTGGATTAGTTTGTTCTACCTACCAGACTGTCAGAGGGCAGGGATCATGTCTTACTCATCTCTGGACATAGTCCAGAACTCAGAACATAGGCAGATGCTCACAAATTCGTTTTTAAAATTGCCTTAAATGGAATGGTGGATGTACCTGGTCTAACTCCACAGGCTTCTAAATGTCAAAATGGAAGACTGGAAGTGATATAGTAATCCTATGGATTTGTCTTACCTGTTCAACTCTCAGCATATCAATGATCTGGTCAAATAATGGCGTTCTCAGCAGATCTCTGTGGATTAGTAAAGTCTCCAAAGCATTACAGGCAGCTGGATATTCACATTTAGAGTCTCTGACTGAAAGAAGAATAATAAAGAATTTTTTATATTAACATAACCCAAAGCCACAAAGGTTCTGACAAATATTCCACCCTGGGAAAACAGAAGATGCCAGCTCACCTAATCTGGTGACCTTATCTACACTGGCCTCTGAATCCACGTACATGTGGCAGATCCCTTCACTGTGGCCCATCACTGGAATCCCCTTAGCAGCTTTCTGGATGTCCCTGACTAGCTGGGAAGAACCGCGTGGAATGATTAGATCTATCATTTTGTCTAGGCGGCAAAGATCTTCGACTTCTTCTCTGCTATTCACCTGAAGAGGTAGAGAATAAAAAGTCAATGATGACATCTGACCCAAAAAATGAAATAGCAGATATAGTAGCATCCCTTTTATAGATAAAGGTCTGCACACTCTGAAGACTAATTCAGGCTCTGTGAAAACTTTTTCTTAAAACAGGATTACACTTCTAATCACTGAAATTGAAAAACCATCCAGTAAAATGCTTATCTAAATATAAGGTACTGTGCCCTACCTTACAAAATGCAGGCCATGGTCCCTACCCTCAAAGAGCTCAGAGTGTAGTAGGGAAGACAGGCCAGGACACAAAGAACAATATATACAGGGCAGATCATTTTAAAATGCCAGAAGAGACTCAAACAAAATGCTATCCATGGAAGTTAAATGAGATACAGATAATACCAGACTATGAGGATTACAAAAGGAAGGGGCTACTCTGTTCCCCAATCACAGCCTTTATGAAATGTTGGGTCTTGCTAGGGAATTACAGTTCTCCATGACTACCACTGACAAGCTCTACCCTGGGATGTTGGCTGGAATTCCTGAAGTGCTTGTATTAAAACACTGAGATTAGGGGCATTTTCCCCCCCTTTTTGATTTTTAATTTTCTCCCCATATGGTCATGCTACTTTTACCATGGAAATATAAATATACATGTATAAGAATGTTCCTAGCAACCATATTGTTCATAGCCCAAATTAGAAATAGCCCAAATATGTTCATTAACAGAAGGAAAAATAAACTACGGTACATAGACACAAATGGAATACTACATAGCAATAAAAAAGAACAAACTATTGCTCGATACAAACACTGTCAGTATATCTCATGGACATGATGAACAGCCATGAAGAACAGAAGAAATACAACATAAAATAATGCATTTTGTGTGATTCCATTTACATGAAGTTTAAGAATATGCAAAAGTAACTGAAAGTGACAGAAGTAAAAAAAAAAAAATGGTTACTTTGTGGTGGGGCATTTTCATTGGGAAGGGCAGAAGGGAGCCTGCTGGAAGTACTGGAAATGTTCTACATCTTTATATGGCTGGTGTACATATGTGAGTATATATAAATGCACAAAGCCATGGAGTGGTTTAAATATAAGATTTGTATACTTTACTCTATATACGTGATGCTTTAATGGGAAGAAGGGAGAGAGGGAGGGAAGAAAGAAGGAAACATGCTTAATTAAGGATGTGGTAGAGTTGGGATCTAAATCCCTAAAGTCTATGTTCTTTGCACTCACTACATTGTCATAAGAAAAAACTCAGATTATAGTCAATGAGGCTATAATACAGTAGATTTGTAGACACTCTCCCAGTCAACAGCATCCTCAAATATTGGAGCATATGGGACTCAGCGGGAAAAAAGGGCCTCAAAAGGATCTGGAATCAGCCTAGGTACAAATCTAAACTCTTCTATGTTATGTGTGACTTAAGGTAAATTACCTTGCTTCTCTGAGCCTGTTTTGTTTTCCCATTTATAAAATGGGGCTAATAATCACTGGTAACTTCCTCATAGGGTTGTTGTGAGGATTAAACGAGATAATGGATGAAAAGTGCCTGGTATATGGTTAAAGTGCTCAATAAATTGTACCTATTACTCTTTAGTTCAATAACCTCATTTGGCAGTTGAAAGAGTGAGACAAAGGTTGATTAAAATAATGCCAACCTAATAGCATGATCTCCTATTTACATGCTGCATGATGGTTCATAAAATTTATTTCATCTGACTTGCTGTAAATCACTCTGCCAGTGAGAAGAACCAAGGCATCCCACTCTAGGTCTGAGATTCCTGTACGCCTATGACCCAAAAAATGAAAGTCTAATTGACAAATCTTCTAAATCAGTAGTGACAGGACATAGCTGTAAGGGTTGTCCCAAGCCAGTGAAGAACCATCTGGGCCAAGGAGCCCCATGGTTCTGCAGAATGACTAATGCCAGTGTCTAATGTGCAGTAACAGGAGGTACTTGGGACCCTCCCGAATGAGTGTTTTGGTTCTACATCACTTGACCTCTGCTTCAAGCCCCCAAAGATCTGACCCAGCTCCTCTGGGCTGACCAGCTCATTTCTAAGGACCTACCAGCTGTACAGCCTCCTTGACTCCATGGATCGAGAGTGCCTCCTGGGTCAGGAGGTGAAGGATCCGGTTGCTGTGTGCAGCTTCCTTCCCTCCTTTGAGTAACAAGCCATTACCACTTGCGATAGCCAAGGCTGCCACCTGCAGATCAAAGGGAAGAGCAGTCAATCAGAAGAAAAAAATAATAGTAACTGCATTAACATTTGTTCAGCACTTTTTCTGCACTACACACTATACTGATCACTTTATGAAGCTTATATTGCTTAATCTAGTGAATTAAGTACCTGTTTTACTCCCCATTTTACAGGCAGGGAAAGTGAAGCCCAGAGAGGTTGGGTGACTCTCCAACGTTGTACAGCTTCTAAGTTATAGAACTGGGACCCATTCCAAGGGGGCTCCAGAACCAAACCACTGGAACTTAGAAACTAAACTATGTAACTTCCTTGGCACCATTAATAAAACTACCTGAATTAACTGGCCATGGTTACATTACTCTCCTACACCCTTTGGTCACTGTGGAGATCAGAGTGCTCAGCTGCTTCGACAGGGAAATGCCTGCTCTACTTGACTCAGGCTGAGGAATGGTGGTATCTCTGGCCACATCCTATATCCTACAATTGTTCCAAAAGCGCCAAATTCCTTGTTCTATGAACCTGGAAAAGAGTAGAACTCCTGCCAACCCCAGGATGGCTATGGCAGAGACTGCTGGAAATACAAGCACCAAGCTTGTTTGGAGAGGAAAAGGCAGGGCATCTAAGAAGAGGCTCGGTTACCAATTTAGAGCAAGGAGATAGTGGCACTGACTCGATCATCCTGATGCCCAAAGCTTAAGTTTCTTAATGCTCTTAGGAAGAATGAAAATCTTCCTATTTTTGTAATGTAGTGAGACATTACTAAAAAACTTGCCTGACATGTTAACCTCCAAAGTAATGGTTCTTAATCCTTTTTTGTTTGTTTGCTCATGAACCTCTTATAAAAGTTTATGGGAAATTTCTTCAGCTAAATCTCAAATACAAACAATTCTACAAATAACTTTCAGAATTCTGAATTAGATCCTAGGAAGTCATCCATGGTTAAGATCCCGGGTGAGGAAGTGCAGATGTAGGTGGCTAAGGAAGAAACTTCAAATTTCTCTGAGGTTATCAGCTGGTACAGATGAAAGGTAGCAGAGAAATTTCTTGGATGCAACTCAAAGAGAGACCTTTAACCCATTTCTGTTAGGATAGGGGACTTTTGCAGTCATTACTTGGGCATTTTTCCAAGACAGATAAATGGCCAGAAGGGGTGTAGGCTAGTACCGGCCAGGGGTGCTAGACAGAGCCCAGTGGGATGGGAGCTCCTTGGGGAAAGAGCTAGTTATAGGTTCTGTTTTATAGGTTCCACCTCCCCAATGGAGTATTCTGCACTCCCATGCTTATTATGCACTATAGTAAAGAAATACTAGGGTTTTCCTGTTTTTGTTTATTGTGTATTTTAAAAATAGAATTTCCCTTTGAGACTTTGGGGCTAGTGCAAAGAAAGTGCCAGTATCATCCTACTGGACAGTCCAATGGAGAAATGGTTCCAAATTTCTGGGAAACGGTTGGGCAGTGAGTGGGGCCACCCTCTAATACCACCTGCCCTGAGGAAGGGTTGTGTGGCAAGAGCATTAACATATAACTTCTGAACATTAACCTATGATATATCAACTTCCTTAAAGAGGGTTGCTTTCTAGTTTTCATTCAATACCGGAAGTTCTCTTTATGAAAGATGTTCCTACAGGAAACCATTTGTGACACTGATAATAAAGGTGTCTTTTTCACATGGGCAAAGTCAGCTACTAGATGAGTGATGTGCAGGACACTAGCAGCCTCTATGGTCAGAGCATAAGGTACACCAATGAGATATGGTATTCCTGTTTGGGGGTATAGTAGACTGATGCAGGCACAAGTCTCAGCTCTACTCTTACAAGTTATGCTAGCAATACTAATTTCTACAGATTTCAGTTTCTTCAACTGTAAAATAGACATATGAATAACTACTTTGGTATCACTGGAAGATTCAATAACATAATATATCTTAAGAACAGCCAGAGAATAAAGTCTTGAAAATTATCTTTTGGAGACATTTCCAAACTTGACAACAGTCTCTTCTCCCAATTACTCCCACCCCAATGGCAGGGAATTAATCACATGCCTGGGGGAGACAGTCAGGGCGAGATTCAAAGATCACCAACAAAACTCCAATGGGGACAGTCACTTGCTCTAATTCCAAATCTTTGGCGATTCGGGTCCGGCGCAAAACACGTCCCACACTGTCCTGTGAGGAGGTAGCGATCTGCCGCAGACCAATGGCCAGGCTATTCAGTTTTGATGTGGAGAGGCTCAAACGTTTCAGCAGAGGAGCTGCAAGTCTCCCTGAAAAGTTGGAAGAATACATGACAAAGAGGTAGATTTGAGGAGTTTACAACTACTTTCTATTTCTTGATATTTTACTGCATACATGGTGCCATATTAGGAACAGACACGGAACTCACAGGTCTCAGTGAAACAAGGAACAGGTCATTTACACAGCTTTTCTTTGGGAACAGTCTGGCAGGACATATTATCATGTAAAGACATGCACACACATATCCTTTGTGCCAGTAATATCAGTTCCAGAAATTTACCATTTGCATGAACAAACCTAATAATGAAGATACTTACCACAACATTTTTTATAGTACCAAGATTCTAGATTCTATCTAAAAATTCAACAATAGGCTAAAATGCAGTTATTAAAGATGATATATCTATTTACTGATATGGAAAGCTGTCCATGGTATAGTTTGTGAAAAAGGCAGATTACAAAACATATACATATAAAGAATGAATATGATCCCATTTATAAAATATTGCAAAGACAGATATATGCAGGGGAGTCTGGAAGACATGAAGAATAGTGATGATCTTTATCTTTCTGTATTGTTTTGATTTTTTGATGAGTAAATTATTTTATAATCAAAAGTAAAAAAGTTTTCTTCCAAAATAAAAATTGAACAGAATTATGGTAAATTTGTATGCAGAATTTTATTAATTCTAATATGTCATATTAATTTTAATATGACAGTATATATCATGTGATTTTTCCTCTCTACATATGTGTACATGCACATATACACCCATGCATACATACTGGAATGTGTTTGGTGTCACATACCACAAATCATCACTGCGGTTAATTCTGAGATTAGATTATGAAAATTTCCCCTTTTTATTATCACACTCATCAAGATAAAATAATAAAAAATATTTCTACTTATGAGGGGAGGAACCAATTTTACCTTAATAAAAAAATGAAATTCATCATTCTACTAACCAATTCTATCAACTAATTAATTTTCTTCACTTTCCCCCATGTGCATTTTAATCAAATTTTAATTATAGCATATGTTAAATGTTATATTCTCGTTTTTCACTTAACAAGTCACTTAAGTTTTCTGTGTCACAATTATCATTTTAATTACTACTAAATATTCTACTGAGTTGATACAACTTAGTGTACTTAACCATGCTGATTATTAGACATTGTTTTCCTAGGTTTTCAGTATGATAAATAATCTTCCCCTAAGAATCTCTATACACAGAGCTATTTTTTCCTCTTACAGATTTTCTTAGAATAATGTTCCAGAAATGGGATTACTAAACCAAGTGTACTACCATGCTCATGTATGCCCAGGACTTTGTTCTTAATCCCATTGTATGTTCTTGTGTTTTCCCAGAGAGTTATAACTGGGATCAGAAGTCAAGGAGTTCTGCCAACAACTGGTTGTGTGACCCTGAATCTTTGAGGATCTCAATTCTTTTATCTTTAACTTAAAGAACTGCATAAGATATCATATGTATTTCTTCTATTTCTGAAAGTCTACATGAATACTTTCCAATACTGACAACATTTAAGAGATTACAATTACACTCTAAAGGAAGTTCCAAAATAACTCCTCCAGAATGTCAGAATGAACCTTGCAAGGTTTCTTTGAAGGGGACGCTACTGCTCTGGTGGCATTCATGCAAATTTATTAAAGAGAAAAGGAAATTCAAAACCCTATAAAACCAACCCCATTGTTTTAATATAGAGAAGACAGAAAATTAGGAAAAGGGAAAGGAAGTATGAGAGCATATCTGACCCAACATATTCAGTTGTCTGTCATGCACTCAGCCCCTCAAGGACAGTTCTGTGTGGCACCTGTTGCTAACTCTTGACAGACTTCACACAGGTTAATTACCTAAGAGGCAAGCTGTATTTCATCCCAAGCTGAATAAGCTATTTCTACAACTCTTTTATATGCCAGGGCATCTGGCTTGAATCCAGAATCCATCACTGACATTATGGCATTGGTTAAGTGACATCTTTGGCTTCAATTTCCTAATCTGTAAAATGAGGATAACAGTTGCTACCTATGAGGTACTATGTTGTGAAGATTAAGTGAGATCTTGTCTTTAAAGTCCCTAAAGCAATGCCTAGTGCACAGAAAGGGCTCAATAAATGTTAGCTTCTAATAGCTGAATGTCTAAAGTAGTAGGATTCTTAATTTTTGTATGTTTGCCCTGAAATGCCACAGTAGCTATGACTCAGGGCTTGCGGTGAGTGGAAAAAAAAGCTCCTTTGAGGTTATATTAGAATTATGTGGTTGGGGGAATACGTATAGTTTGAAAAAGCCCAACTAATACTGGCCATAAATAAAAATGATGAACAATACACAATTTATTCTATTAATAATCCTGTCTTTTTTTGGAGACTATGATGTAAGAAGTATTAGTAAAACAAAGAAACAAAGCAAACAAAAACCTTCTACAACATTGATTCTAAAGAGCCTGGTCATCTTTACCCTCTGCTTCCTCCAAGTCTTTTTTGTTGGCTAACAGGATCTCATCACGCTGGTCCGTTAATAGATCAGCCAGATGATGGATAATTTCTGCTCTCTAGGAAGAAATGCAAACCATTAAAATAACAAAAACAAAAAACATGCTAATCCAAGAAGAATGCACATCACACTTTTTTAAACCTACTCTTCTGAGTACAGAACTTGCTCCTAAATCTGAGAATCACATTGATTAAAATCACCTTACTTCATATTCATTTTTCACCACTGCTCCCTTCCTTTCTCATTGCTAACCTCCCCTCATTTCTTCTTTTTCTCTCTCTTTTACCTCTCCTGATCATTATAATTAGCAAACCACGGCCCAGTTGTGTGGAAAGGGTCTGATAACTTATATGATTTGTCCATGAGACATGGGCCAGCACTTAAAACGAATGTGATTTGTGTATCTGCACATATTTAACACCACTAGCTGCACAGATTATATCCTAGGTAAATTTTTCCATTTGGCTTTTCTTTTCTGATAATTATTTATTTAATGAATTTAGTAAAAGAAGATCCAGACATGGATATTTGAGAAGATACCAATTCTTACTCCTCTAGATTAGGAAATCTGACAAATTAGTATTGTAATTACTGAAAGAATAGAAGGAAGATGTTTGAGAAAGAGAAGCTGGGCTCCTCCTTTGCCCTTCTTTCCCTAATTTTAATTATCTAAAATTTTCTTTCCTTTTCTCAGGTCAAAGAATTCCAGCAGAAACATATATACATCATTTGCAAGTCCACAATGAACCACAAAACCCATGGGAAAGTCTTCAACTTTCATCTGACCTCTTCACTTTGTCCAGTCTCATCATGTCTGCTACTTAGACTAATTCCTGTAGGCAGAAGGCAGAGCTACGGACTAATGAGCTCTCAAGCTTCCATCTTACAGATAAGGTGGGTGATTCGGAATGGACTTGGTAAGTAATTTTTCTAATTTCCATGCCCAGAAGGTGGCAGGATTTGGTAGCCCTGCCTGGTCCTGTAATTTCCATGATGCTTTTGATCAAAATATCCTAATGATGACAAGATACCTTAGGCCTCAGTCTACAAGAGACAAAAGAGAAATTTAAAAAAAAGAATGAAAAAAGGAAGAACAAATCCAAATCAGATTTCTAACTTAGGATAACTCTTTGGAGCACTAGGAACAAAGGGGGACGGAGCAGGCTTGATTGTCGCTCTAAACTGCACACATTGGATCTGTCAGCACAGCATGATTCTCTCTAAAAGCTGTAATACTGCCGTAAAATCTGCTAGGGTTATTACCTGCTCGGGTTCTAAAGTGGCCAACATCCTTCCTCCAGATCGAGCCATTTCTCCCTGCTGTTCAACTGTCGGGCCTGCAAGGACATTTGCAAACATCAGATCTTGGTCAGCTGTTTTCTCTACCACATGCATAGAAGGAATGCTTTTGTCTTGGTGTGCTTGTTTCCCATATAGAGATCACTTTGAGCAAGAAAATGACAGGAATATGCCATATTAACTTAGGCATAAACGTAAGAATTCGTCTGCATTTCTGGGGACTACAGTACATTTTATGTCTGCTGGACTTCCCCATTTCACTTTGGCTTATATTTTTAAAACTTATTTACATTTTTAAATACAAATTACAAGGCAATTTTGTCTGCTGTGAACTTAAGAGCACAGACCATACCTTTTGCACCTTTGTGGCTCTGGTGCTTATTAGTACCTGGTACCTGGCCTAGCAAACGTTTCTTGAGAAAAATGGATGTTTACATTCTTTAGCCTAGTGATTTGGGAGAGAACAAGAGGCCTATCTAAGCAGGTTACACAGAATGTTACAAAAGCAAAGCAAAATCCAACTTAGCAAATAGTGTTCAAAAACAATGCCACACTATGGATCTCTGTTCTTGGTGATGTCTTAATGCTTGTGAATTTGTTTGATTTTTTAATTACTAAGCAGAACTATAAACGTTGATGTGTGTCAATACCAAGATTTTCTCAAATCCCCAAATTTCTGGCTTCCACTCAAGTCCTTTAAATTTGCTTTTTTTCACCTTGCTAAATAGCAATGAACTTTCATTTGCCACTTTCCTATGTATCTAGAAAGTATGAATACTGCATTTCAATTGACTGTATTATGTTCAGTTTTAACTGGACACTTTTTCTGTAAACACAATCGCCTTTTCAGTTTAACTTATATGATGCACTGCTGATATGCTTTCTGATGTGTGTTTGATAAGGGTGATAAAAAATACAGCTTAACAATAAAAAAAAAAACAAAAAAAACAGTGCCAGAAAAAAAAAAAAGGAATACTGTGTACTTTATAATACTAGCACATCAATCCCCCGATTCCAGTGAAAACTGAATCTTTAGTCCCATCTAGGCTGTGGTATCACTAGCTATCACCAACAAGCCAGGGTGTCTTAGAAACACCTACTTACCTGCAGGCTTCACTTCTGAAAAGAAGGTACCAACTTTCTTCCCCTCCACAATGTCTGTAATGACATGCCCAGACACCTTTGGGTGGGTTCCATTGGCAATTACAACAGAAGTGCCACCTTGCAAAGCCCAGAGAGCCGCCTTTACCTAAATGGAGAGGTCAGATCCAAAGCTGAGATTCAGACCTCTGCAGGTTCTACTAACCCACATTTCAAACCCTTAAAAACATAAATACAATTTGATATTAAACATTTTAAATACATGCAAGAATGTTTTTAATAACTCAGAAGCTCTGAAGACATGCTTACACCATGTTACTCTTCCAGGCTCATGTATTGCCTAAAGATGAAACAATCTTTCCTTTGTTCTCAGCATATTTCAGTTTCACATCTCTAGTACTGGGGACTCATAACTTCTATGATTGACTTACTGTGCCTCAACCTAGAAACAGCTCAGCATCAGCCAGCTGTTTGACTGGAATCTGATTCTGAATCTCTTTAGCTTTTTTAAAATGGGGCTCTGGGGAACTTCTTTTCTGAGTCTGTCCATTCATTTCCTTTTGTGCTGGCTGGCCCTCTCTTTCTGGACTGAAAACTTGTCCTACTCTCTGCCATGGCTTTTTATAATGTTGTAACTTAAGGATATAACTTCTTGGGACATTTAGTGGGAGAGAATTTTAAAAAGATTTCTTCAAGAAACATTTGAGCCAATAACATAAGAGGATTTACAAATTATGAAAAATATGCAGGCCCTACCCTCAATAGGGTTGACAATATGAACACACTGTTAAAATAAATATCAATAAAAAGAAGACATACGAAGACATAACTAAATATAAGGACACACCTCTCACTAAACTTGTATTTGGATATGTACATATTTAAATGTAAATGCTTAGAGTATGTGAGCCATTTACCCCTAAACAATTAGAAAAGTGAGAGGGATAAAATATTGTTTTGGCTTTATAATTGTATAAGCAGTTTGAAGTTAAGGCACCTGATTCTTACCTTGGCTTCCATGCCACCCATCCCCACTCTAGACTTGGTTCCAAATGTCACAGACTGTTGATCTCCAGGATAAAATATATCAATGAGTTTTGCATCATCTGACCCTGGGGGGCTGTCAAATAGGCCTAAAAGGAAGACAACAGTCAGTAATATTGTTCTAATGGAAGTGAGCATACCCCGGGACAGACCTCCCTGGGCTTCTGCCAGCAACTCTGTACTTTCCTCATCTAATTGAATGCTAACAAAATTCTAACCAGAGAAAGAGAACTAAGGACTAATGGAGTCCTACAACATTAACTAGTAAATGAATGTTTCCCAGTATCACAGCATGGCCATATCCTTAGAACAAATGTTAATAATCCAGTAGACTGTTGACAGGATAATAACAAAGAACAGTGTTTACTACAGAACTATTACATCAGTTATATACAGTTTAATGTGACTACTTCCCAGGAGGATGAAATGTGAATCAGATACTCATTAACTCTCACAGTACCCTTTGAAACAGATACTAATTTGGACTCCCATTTTATGGGTGAGGGAAGTAAGGGCTACACTCTGTTATTATGAAGGTCAGGCTAAGTCAGCAGAAGAGCTCTTGGCATTTTGGATTTACTGCCATAAATCATGTTTCCCTATTATAACTGACTGACATAAAACAGAGTGAGTGAAATTAATATGCATACAATCTATATTAAAACCCCCCATAATTACATTTTGAAAAAGAGTAAGTAGGAGCCTTAGAGGGGGAAAGGATGAGGAGGAGAGCCACCTGAGAAAACGGAGTCATTTTAAGATGTAATAGAGGACACAGGCAGGGAGAAATTCACCATGGTTGGGGAATGGTAAAGGATATTTTGGGCAGTGATATCTGGCACTCAGTTTTAATTTACTGCTTGTCCTGTGCTATATACACCCCTTTCCCTCCATTATTCCAAATCTTTAATACAACCCTGTGATATAAAACCTCTCTGGAGGGGTAAGGAAATCAGGGTAATGAGGATATCAGCATCCAGTACAGAACAAAGCAGTGCAAATCATGAGCAGCAATTATAAGGAAAAGAAAAACAACTTTTCACAATCTCTGTGTACGTCAACCCAGTACCTTACAGCTCTCCTAGGATTAGGGTTAGGTTCTTCCCAGAAGCTACAATACTATGAGATCATAAACTTGACATTTGAGGCTATAGTTTCACACCATAGTATAGGGTAGGTTGGACAGTTTGAATCCAAACCTTTCTAAGAGACATCAAAGAGTTCCTAGTATTCTGAAATTCTGCTCATTCTCTTTTTATCTCTTATGACAGACTCTCAAATCCAAAAAGAGCATATTTAAAATTCTGATATTATTTTAGAAATCAACAGTCAGTGGGTAACTAATTAAAATATCACAGTAAGAGGGCAAACATGCCAGTGACCAATTTTGCTGTTTGAAGCTGCATTAAAAACAATCTATTGGAGTGTAGTTCAAATAGGGCTTTACAAGTTGATCTCTCAGATTCACATCCTTAACCTTTCCAGGCAGTGTAAAAGAGAGGAAAGACTGTGTATTTAAAAATTGGACAGATTTAGATTTGAAACTGGATTCTGCCAAGTACTAGCTATATGTCTTTGTATATACCATTAACTGATTTGAACTTAATTTCTTCATCTGTGCAAAAGGGCTAACCTAACTACTTTTTTTGGAGAGCTGCCATAAAGACTGAATAAATTCACACTTACAAAGCATGTAGCATACACTTATAAAGCATGGGAGAAATCAAATAAAAATCTGTTGATTAACTAAATTGCCTTCTTCTCCAGCGTGGCTCACGCTTACCCTACTTTAGCTATTCCTATCTTGAGACTTCAAAATTAAAGTGTATAAACATGGCACCAAGACTTCTTCCATGTAAAGATATTGACATATAGATATGATAGCTCTGACTTTCCATAAGGGCAAAATAAAGATCAATTCATCCACGTTTTCCCCTGCCTCCACTAGGCAGTCCATTACCTTTAACTTACTCTGCTGGAGTGTAAAATGGAGAATGAATCTTGCTATGTTAACCTGCCTGGGGTCTGAACAAGGAACTAAGTCAGGTTTTTCTGGTCTCCTAGGAACGCAAAAGGGAACTTTTGGGAGTCTGGTAGTTTGCCTATTTTGGGCATATTTACCATATACTTTATGACAGGACTGTGAAACAGGAACAGCTTAAGAAAGTGAGAAGAGTGAATAGAGAATTAAATTGGAGTTAAGAGGGGCTTTTCCCTGAGGAAGGAAAAAACAGAGAGGAATACAAAGAGTAATATATAAGGTCATGATGGCTATACAGACTGGATTTTCTGTAGTGGCATCAATTTAAAATAATTTGTCCTGTGATTTTCATTAAAATCTGAGTTATCAAAACCATGAGATATCATTTCATACACAATAGAAGGTTATAAAATAAGCAGATAATAATAAGTATTGACAAGGATGTAGAGAAACTGGGACCCTCATATACTGCTACCAGGAATGTGCAATGATGCAGCCACTTTAGAAAACCATC